>PVJC01000628.1:0-116156 GCA_004026665.1 Murina feae | reverse complement strand
TTGCTCTTGGCATTTTAATTATGATATGTCTTGGTGTGGTCCTCCTTCGGTTTCTTTTGCTTGGAGTTCTCTGTGCTTCCAGGACTTGGAAGTCTATTTCTTTCACCAGGTGAGGGAAGTTTTCTGTCATTATTTCTTCAAATAGGTTTTCAATATCTTGCTCTTTCTCTTCTTCTGGCACCCCTATAATTCTGATGTTGGTGCTCTTGAAGTTGTCCCAGACACTCCTTACACTATCTTCATACTTTTTGATCCTTTTTCTTTTTTCTTCTTTTCTTTTTTCTTTTTGCTTGTCCCACTGGGTGGGTTTTGCTTCTTCATATTTCATATCTTTGACTTGCTTTTTGCGATCCTCTCGTCTGCTGTTGGATGTCTGCATAATATTCTTCATTTCAGTCAGTGTATGCTTCATTTCTAGTTGGTCCTTTATCATATCCTTGAGGGTCTCATTAGATTCATTGAGGATCTCACTAAATTTATTGGCAGTCTCTAGAAATTTCTTGAAAAACCTAATAACCGTGGTTTTGAACTCTATATCCTGTCGTTTCCTTTCCTCCATTTCTGTCATTTGTGACCTGTTTCTTTGTCTTCGCATTTTGGCTGCTTCCCTTTCTGAGTTAGGCGGTCACTACGAGGAATTAACCTCTAAGCCACTTGGTTATGAGAGTCAGTTGTGTCTACAGTGGGAGAACTTCTGTGCTGGAGACACCCTTTTGGGGCAAGAGTTGTTTCAGTGGGGCTTTTATGATCACTGCATCTGCCCCGAGTGTGTTCCTTGTGGATCTGTTTTGTTTAGGTTAGTCCCACTCTGGCCACTGGGTGAGGCTGGCTCCTGTATCTTTAAGGACGTGTTGATTAAGCCTTTGCCTTAGGCTACTCAGTCTTTTATATGCAAAAGCCTCTGATGCAGCTTGGGAGGGGCGGAGCCTCGGGGAGTTTGCAGGGCAGGGCGGAGCAAATAGCTATGGCGCTTCTCAGCCCTGTGCTGAGAGACACCAGGTCTCTGTGTCCCACGGTAATTGCTGCAAGCAACGCTGAGAGAAACCTGCTTTGGATTTCCTCTCGGTGCCAGTCAGTCCCCCTTCTCCGGGTGTCTGGGTCCTCAGAAACTCGCCTGAAACTGGAGTTCAAAGCCACTAGGAACTTGTGGCTCTCTCCGTTTTGGAAAAGAACCGTGTCCTCCAGCGCCAGCCCTCTCCCCGAGCCCCATGCGCGCACCTCCGTACCTCTGTACTTTGCTTCCGCCGCTCCTCTGAGTCTCAGACTCTTTTCTAGTTGTAGGATTTTCACTCAGCCAGCCTTCCTGTAGGTGTGAGTGGTGTCTGTGTGTTCTTTTCGTGGTTTTTCTGAAATAGTTGTTCACGGCTGCATTTACGGTGTTTACCTTATGCCACCATCTTTCTGTCTCTCCATGTCTTATATGATTTAAATAAGCTAAAAATATTGTCACCTTCTAAATGGGATTATTGTGTATATGTGTGTGCTATCATTATTCATATATTGTATTTTTGGAAGATTCAGTGAAAACATTTTAAAACTGTGTTTTAAAAATTTCATGTAATATCTTGTCTGAAAATGGTTTTCTATAATCTTTTTTTTTTAATTTTAAAGGCTCCTTTAGAATGTAGTTCATATCAAAGATAGTTTAAAAAGGCCTCTGTAGAAATATGATACTAAGAGTAATATAAGGTATATACACCTATGTATGTACCTTATTTGAACACAAATGTGTATATATATATATAAATTCTACCAAATACTATTTAGTACAATACCTCACAACAAAAAATATAGAATATTTCTAACCTTTAAATTCTTTTTAATCTATACTTTTAAACATTTCAAAAAAATTCTCACCCAAGGATATGTTTTTCATTGATTTTAGAGAGAGTGAGAGAGAAACATTGATGTGTGCAAAAGATCAATTGGTTGCCTCTGCAAATACCATCACCAGGGATTGAACCTGCAGCCTAAATTTGTTTTGACCAGAATCAAACCTGCAACCTTTCTGGCGTATTGGATGTTGCTCCCACCAACAAAGCCATAGGGCCAGGGTTTAATCTTTTTAAAAACACTTCTTTGAGCCCTGCCTGTGGGGCTCACTTGGTTTAGTGACATCCAGAGCACTGCAGCAAAGTTTCCAGATAGATTCCTGGGCAGGTCACATGCTTGAATTTTGAGTTTCAACTTTTGTCAGGGTGCATGCAAGAGGCAGCTAATAGATGTTTCTCTCTCACATTGATTTTTCTTTCTCTGTCTCTTCCTCTTCCTTCCTGTCTCTGAAATCAGTAAAATACATTAAAAATAATTTATTTAACAGTGTAGAAGAATATCTACTTTTTTGATTAGGAAAATCCGTTATTTTTGTTGAGCCAAAACAATTTTGAGATAGTATTTTTTGAGACTGAGCTCCTCCAAGAAAAGGTACATGAGTCACTCATCCAGTATAGTCCCTGGATCATAGTATAGCACTAAATATATAAGATTAAATAAATAAATGAGTCCATAAATAAATCAATAAATGAATGCATGAATGGGAGAATAAAAGACTTGTTAGAAACAGAACAAAAGAAATAGAATAATGACCATACCTGTCCTTCCTTCCCTGCCAGACTTTTTGTTTTGTTTTGTTTTCTTTTTTTGCTGCTTAGGGAGATGTATTTTTAGAATACTGAGAAACTTTCTTAAGCAAAATTATGTTAAACAGAATACTGAAGTGGTAGCTTAAAGCTAGGCAGAAAGTAGGAGAACTTTGATAACCTGAATCCAAGGGTCACTGTATAGCAACTCTAAGCACACAAAAACCAAATTAAAAAGGTTGTAAGAGGACTTAATAAAGAACAACTTTTAAAATCTTTACTATGCAGGGCACTCTTCACTGCTATATCTAAGCACCTAGGCAGCATCTTGGATATATTATTTTAGCTTCAGTAAGTTTCTGTGTAATGAGTCCATGAATAAACTAATGATATTGGAAAAGTATTAAGAATGATGCATAAGGTTAAGGGGTTATGGGTATAGACTGATGGAGAACAGGATTGATATAACTAAGTTGGAGACTGCACAGAAAGAAAGGAAGTATATTGGGTGGATATGCAGGAAGACTGAAAAGCAGAGATGACAAATTCCATGATAAAATGAGAAGTACGGGATCTTTGTGTAAAGATTTGGTAATGTTGAATTTAGGGGTTATTTTCTCTAATCAAAAAGTGTTTAAGTAATTTGGGAGGAAGGCAAAACTCAAAAATCATAGCAAAAGTGAGTTAAGTATTATGTTTCTCTGCAGACCTCATAAAAGAGCAATTTACTCTTGTATGTTCTCTAAATATTTACAAGAGAAAATGTTTTATGGGCATACAGATTTTAGATTCCTTCTTTGAGTCTTAACTAATTCACATAAAAAAATAACTTTCTACACTCAACTAAGAAGGCCTTGCTACAGCTGGATCTTTTTTTTCTTCATTTTTTTATTTTGTTTTATTGCTTAAAGTATTACAACGAGTGATAATAGGTCTCCACTTTTTTCCCTTGACCTTCCCCCCTCCTTCCCTACCCCCCAGTGTCTTGTGTCCATTGATTATGCTCATATGCATGCATGCAAGTCATTCAGTTGATCTCTTAACTCCCCCCCCCCCCTCACACACACACACACAAATCCTTCCCCAGCCTTCCTACAGCTGGATCTTTTGATTTGAAGATTTGAATTCTGGGTTAGCCACTCTTCATCAAAATTAACATAATTGATAAAAGCTATTAAAAAAAGGCAATTAGAGTTAAAATAAAGATAGGACTAGTCAGATCTCAAGCACTCCAAAATCCAAAATCCCTGTCCAACCTTTAGCTTAATCTGAAAGAACTGGCTCAGTGGAAGTACCATAACATAGCCAGTAATGGCAGTATATTATGGTCAAGAAATTGGAGCTGTCTTCTTCCATGATGAACAATTTTCCACCAAATTTCCATCTTCATAGTAAATAGATGATATCATTCTTAGCATATGTAATAAGAATAAAATCCAAGAATCATGTAGGGCTTAAAAGGATGTTGGACAGGTACTTAATATACAGATAAGTGTATTAAGGATAAATATGTTACTCAAGGTCACAAAGCTATTTAAGGACAGACGTGAATAAAACTCAGACTCCTTATTTCTTATGTCGCACATTTTAAATATATTATGTACTGAGAAAAATAGTTGATTATGTTGACAGTAATGAGGTCTAAGTCCTTGAATAGCCAAAAAAGGTCATTTAATGGATATCCCAACTTTATGAGGGCAGAGTTCATCACTATATCTCTAGTGAGGTACACAGAATCTGGCACTTGGTAGGTGGTGTGTGTATATTTATTTACATACAAAAAAAATGCACAGATCTTAAACATTCAATTTGGTGAATTGTGCAGTTGGTACACATATAATCAATCATACACAGAATGCAAATATTCTGTATTTGTGTTCCTTGCTAGATACATGTATTAGGAAAGATTACTCAGTCTGTGGTTTGCCTATGCTTTTTCTTAATGTTGTCATATACACTATCCCAGAAAAGTCCCTCATGCCACTTTATGGTCAATCTTCCCTTCACTCTGCCTGCTCATGGAGGTGACTGTGGAGAGCAGCTATAATGTTTGGACAGGTTCAAGCCTCGGACTAATGAGAGGGCACAGTCCTCTCAAGACAAAGCCATGTGAAAGTCCCAGCTTGGAGGGCAAAGCCCTCCCAGCACAATTTTAGCCAAAGGCTAAAGCCTTAAGCTTGAACCTGTGGTATGAACATGTGGCCCCACGTGTTTGAGTGATGTAGGCTTGGTAGAGTTCAGGTGCATGTAATTAGCATATTAGAACATTGTTAACATCTTGGCCACTCCCTTACTTTACCTCCTGGAATCTGGCTATAAAATAAAGACTTGGCTTGTGGTGCTGTTGCTGTCTCTCCATCAGAGAAGCAGCGTCCTGCGGAGACCCAGCTTTCATTCTCTTGTCTGTTTTTTCTAAATCCTTCACTGCTGATGCCCGCCGACCCAGGTTCACCCTTGGCTGTGCTGGTTGCCTGACAGGTAACCACTCTTTGATATCTATCACCCATAGGTTAGTTTGTCTATTCTTGGAAGTTATATACATAAAATAATTGACCGAATGTATTTTTGTGGCTGGTTTCTTTTATGCATAATGTTTCTGAAATGTATTTATCTTGTTGCCTAATATGAGTAGTTTTTCTTTTTATGTTATGGAGTAGCATTTTATTACTTGACTATAACATTTTATTTATTCATTCTCCCACTAATGAACATTTGTGTACTTGGGAATATGAAAGTTGCTATGAACATTCTTTTACAACATTTTAGACATATTTAACAGGTTTTTACGAACTTATTGGCAACTTGTATTTCTACTTTGTGAAGTATCTGTTCAAGTTATTTCCCGTTTTATAATTGGGTTGTTTGCTTTTTTGTTAATGTTTTATAGGAGTTGTCTATATAGTCTGGATGTGAATTTTTGTCAAATGTATGTATTATGAAAATTTTTATCCAATCTGGTTTTGCCTATTAATATTCTTACTAATATGTATTTTAATGAGATGTACATTTAATTTTGATGAAGTTCTATTTTTTTAAAGTTACTGATTTATGAAACCAGTTGAAAACATCTGTTTTTAAAATGGCTTAAAACGCCTTTGACTATTTCTAAAGTTACAAATATATTCTTTTTCTGTGCTTTATGAATTTAAGTCTAAGATTCATCTCTATTTAATATTTATTTATCGAGTATTAGGGTTGACTTACTCTAGCGCCATTTGTCAAAGTGACTTTTCTTTCTTCCAATGAATAAAGTTGGTGCCTTATCTTAAAGAGAGCTTCCAGAAAACTCCCTTTTTTGTGTCGTCCCCCTATCTTAGTATCCATCTATGTAATCTCAGATTCTGCCTTGCTTTTGGAGTTGTGTTGTGTAGAGAAGTGTCAACAAAGTGATCATAATCTCCTAAATCCTCAGCCTTCTTCATCTGCCTCCCCTGCCTTCCATAGGCTTTGCATTTCCTTCCAATCTTTCCTTCTGGACATGACTTAAAATCATCTCATGATTTAAAATATATATTCTATTATACTTACCCATGTCATTTTCCTTCCCAAAGACAAATCATAGATGTATGGCAGGAATTTTTCAGTTCAGAACACAAGTCTGTTTTTCTCAGAACAGAAAGTGAAAAATTTACCAGCTTAAATAACATGGATGTTGTGCATGCATCATTTTCAGTAACTATGGCGTCACAGTACCTGCTCCCTAATTAGGCCAACAACTAGTACTCTATTTGGGGCTCTAATTTCTTTTCTTTCTCATGTTGTTAAAAATAAAAAAAGTCTGACAATAGCTCCTTTTGAACTAAAAATTATTGTGCTTTAGTCTCAAGCCAATGAAAATTTATTTTGGAAAGTTTGAATAAAATTTTCTGAGCGTATAAGTATAATCAATGGACACAAGACACTGGGGGGTAGGAGGGAGGGGGGAAGGTCAAGGAGAAAAAATGGAGACTTATTTAAGACTTTTTTAATACTTTAAGCAATAAAACAAAATTAAAAAAAAATTTTCTGAGTTACTCATGAAGGAAGGAAAAGCCATGAAAATGCAATATTTCTGACTTAGGTTTAAAAAAAATTCAACCGCATACCTATCAAACCGCATATATATCAACATATGTATAACTCCATCTATTGAAAAAATGCTCGTTATTAACTGGTACACCTAATATATATGATATGTTTTTGTGTCATTATTTTAGTTGCTTATCTAGATCAATGCTGTCTAAAATAACTTTCTTCATTAATGGGATTATTCTATATTTGTTTAATCTATTATTGTAGTCACTAGACATATGTAGAATTTGATATGTGGCTAGAAAAACTAAAGAATTTAATCTTTAATTTTATTTATTTATTATTAATTTCTACCTATATTTAAATATCAACATTTAGCTCATGACAACCTATTGGCCAGTAGAGATTTAGAGATTACAATATGAATCATAGATTCATTACAACCTACCTTCAAATAATATTATGCTATCTCACAAACAGCATACTTTTTTAGTTCTCTTCTTACCCTTTAGGCATATTATTTCTTACATTTTAGTTTCACATATTCTATAACCCCCTCAATACATTCAACATATTGTTATTATTTTTATTTTAAACGTTCTGTAGTTTTTTTTTTAAGAAATGATGGATAAATATAAATGTAGATATAGTATGAAAAATAATTTATAGTTTTCCAGATATTTACTCATTTCATGGCTTTTATTCATTTCTGAAAATCTGGGGTTTTATTTGTATTTCTTTGTTTTATTCATTTCTGAAGATCTAGGGTTTTATTGGTATTCTTTCTCTTCAGCCTGAAGAACTTTTAACATGTACAGGGTGCTGGAGTCAATTCCTGTTTTTGTTACAGGACAGCCCCTGAATCTGAGGAGGGAAGGCTTTCCCCTTCTTCACTCTCGCGAGTCTCATAAGAAATATTTCAGATGAGTGACAAAGAAGCAGTATTGTAGCAAGGCAAGTGAATTTATTAAGAAAGTAAGGCAAGCAAATTTACTAAGAATACACTTGTCATAAAACACACTAATCTAAAGACTCCATCTGGTAGAGGTTTAGGAGTTTTATTGAAGATTCTGGAATCTTCAATAGATTTTGTTTAATATAATATCCATGCCTCTGCTAGAACTTCTCATCTCTTCATTCCTGTTGAATATTATTTCCACTAGATCCTTTAGATATTTTATTACATGCATTTCATTTAAAGTTTCTCACTGATAATTGATTCTAAGATTTGGCTGTTCTGCCTACAGGTTTCAAGGCTCCTCTACAAGATATCTTGGGCAATAGAGTAGATTTCAAGTCCCCTTTTACTTTTTGTGACTTTCCCCAGAATCTCTAAGAACTTTTGGCAATTTTTAGCTTAGCAAGTCCCAAGGCTGCTGACTTTTTGTTTACTGGATGAGATAAACCTCCCCTTTGTCCTCCTGTCCCCTCTCCTGTCTTAGCATCCTCCGTGATATTTGTCCTTGGGTTTAGCTGGGGTCTTTGTTCTCTATTTTCCCAGGCCCAGGTGATCTAGATTATGTATTCTCTGATTAGGAAGGAGAGGTGTTAGCCATTTGCTCTGAAGTGTCCTTCATTGGGGCGATAAGATCTGGAGATTCACAAGCTGGCTGCCAGCTGCCCAAACTGTTTGGCCTTGCTTAATTTTCTTCTCTCAGTTTCTCCTTCCACTTGCACAGGAATTTTCCTAGCTTCTAACTATCCTGCCACTTTTAAGCTCTGAGATTATTGTATATGTCCTCCCTGTTTAAAGGAGAGATGGGTAGCTAGCTAGCTAGATAAATAGTGGACTATTTTGTAGCACTATATCATTGCTGTTTCCAAAAATAGTGTCCAATTATTTTAGTTGGAAATTAGCTATTATGCATATAGTTGTTCCATTGCAGATTTTATGGCTATGGCTATTTTTATTGACTACTTTAAAATTTTATTTAAATTTGGTTTTCAGATATTTGACAATGAAAAAAATAGGTGTGTTTAGCTTGGTAGTACTCTGCAAGGACTATATAATATCTTTTTTATTATTTTATATTTTTTTATTGTCTAAAGTTTTAAATATGTTTTCTTTTCTCCCAATTGATGCCCCCCCCCCAATCATTCCCATCCCAGGCAAAGCCCCTATGGCCCCAGTGTCTGTGTCTATCGGTTATGCTAATATGCATGCATACAAGTCCTTTTGTTGCTCTCTAACCCGCCCTCCCCCACCATTTGTCTCTGCATCTATTCTTGTTCATCAAATTATGTTGATCACTATATCCCATATATGAGTGAGATCATGTGCTATTTACCTTTCTCCAACTGGCTTATTTCGCTTAGCATAATGCTTTCCATTTCCATTCATGCTGTTGCAAATGGTAAAAGTTCTTTCTTTTTTATAGCAGCATAGTGTTCCATTGTGTAGATATACCACAGGTTTTTAATCCACTAATAGGCCTTTTCCAAATCTTAAATTGTGCTGCTGTGAACATAGGGATGACTATATCCTTTCTGATTGTTGTTTATAATTTCTTAGGATATATTCCTAGCAGCAGGATCACTGGTCAAATGGTAGCTCCATTTTGAACTTTTTGAGGAAACTCCATGCTGTCTTCCAGAGTGGTTGCACCAGTCTGCATTCCCACCAGCAGTGCAGGAGGGTTCCTTTTTCTCCACATCCTGGCCAGCATCCTTTCTGTTTATTTGTTGATGATAGCCATTCTGACAGGTGTGAGATGGTATCTCATTGTTGTTTTGATTTGCATCTCTTCGATGATTAGAGACTTTGAGTATGTTTTCATATGTCTCTTGGCCTTCTGTATGTCCTCTTTCAAAAAGTGTCTATTTAGATCCTTTGCCCATTTTTTAATTGGATCATTTAGCTTCCTTTTGTTAAGTTGTATGAGTTCTCTGTAATTTTTGGAGATTAAACCCTTATCGGTGATATCATTGGCAAATATGTTCTCCCATACAGTGGGCTTTCTTTTTGTTTTGTTGATGGTTTCTTTTGCTGTGCAGAAGCTTTTTATTTTGATGTAGTCCCATTTGTTTATTTTCTCCTTGGTCTCCATTGCCCTAGGAGCTGTGTCTATAAAGATATTGCTATGACATATGTCTGCCATTTTGCTGTCTATGGAGTCTTGAAGAAGTTTTATGTTTTCCCGTCTTACATTTAAGTCCTTTAGCCATTTTGAGTTTGTTTTTGTGAATGGTGTAAGTTGGTGATCTAGTTTCTTTCTTTTTTTTTTTTTTTGAATTATCTGACCAAATTTCCCAGCACCATTTCTTGAAGAGACTGTCTTGACTCCATTATATGCTATTGCCTTCTTTGTCAAATATTAACTGAGCATAATGGATTGGGTTGATTTCTGAGTTCTTTATTCTGTTCCATTGGTCTACTAGTATATGACTGTTCCTGTGCCAGTAGCAGGCAGTTTTGAGAACAGTAGCTTGGTAATACAGCTTGATATCTGATATTGTGATCTCTCCAACTTTGTTCTTCTTTCTCAGCATTGCTGTGGCTATCCGGGGTCTTTTTTCATTCTGGATGAATTTTTGGAGAGTTTGTTCTAAATCTTTGAAATATGCCATTGGTATTTTAATGGGGATTGCCTTAAATCTGTAGATTGCTTTTGGTAATATGGACATTTTAATGATGTTGATTTCACCAATCCATGAACATGGTATGTTCTTCCATTTGTTTATGTCTTCCTCTATCTCTTTTTTCAATGTCCTGTAGTTTCCTGATTACAGGTCTTTATGTCCTTAGTTAAGTTTATTCCTAGGTATCTTAATTTTTTTGGTGCAATGTGAAATGGAATGTTTTGTTTGTTTCTCTTTCTGTTAGTTCATTATCTAATCTAATAAAAGAGTAATATTGAGATTGACCATTTATATGGGACGCCTAAGCCACGCCCACCTGACAATCAGAGCAACTGTATGCAAATTAACTCAGCCAAGATGGAGGCCGGCAGTCACGGAGCTGGAGTAAACAGAAGTTTCCATTGCTCCAGGAGTAAACTGTCTGCCTAGGCCAGCTGGGCTTCTCCCAGCTCAGGACAACATAGTTACAACATTGTTTCAATTATAGAAGCCTCAGAGCTGAAGCAAACATCAGCCTTCCATTGCACCAGCATTGGAGGAAACTGTCTGCCTAGGCAACATTATTCAATTATAGAAGCCATGAAGCTGAAGCCAACAGGAGGCTTCATTACCTGCCTAGGCCTCAGCTTAAAGGAACAGAGTATCAATTATAGAAGATAAATAAACCCCAGAAACCTGCTTCCAGCCAGCCTTGCTGGGACATTGGGTCAATGGGAGCTGTGGGCAGTCTAAAAGGCTGAAAACAGCCCTCAGCCCATCACCCAGGCTGGCTACACCCCAATGGGGTGAGGGTCCCCACTGAGGGGCTGTGGGAAGCTTGCAAACAGCCATCAGCCCCGCATCCAGGCTGCCCAAGTACCCCAGTAGTGACCCAAATCCAGAAGGGACTGTGGGCAGCCTGAAAATGCCCCTCAGCTCCTCACCCAGGCTGCCCCCAGGTATCCCAGTAGGGACCCAAAACCTGAAGGGGCTATGGGCAGCCTGAAAATGGCCCTCAGCTGTCACCCAGGCTGGCCATACCCCAAGGCGGTGAAGGTCCACACTGGGGGGCTTGGCTAGCCTGCAAACAGCCATCAGCCCCTCACCCAGGCTGACCAGGCATGCCAGCAGGTGGACATCCCCAGAGGGGTCCCAGACTGCGAGAGGACTGGGCTGAGGGACCTCCTGAGTGCACAAATTTTTGTGCACTGGGTCCCTAGTTGGTGTATAAATAGAGCATAGATTTCTGGGCCTTAATTTTGTATCCTGCTACATTGACAAATTCATTTATTAGGTCTAGTAGTTATTTGATGGAGTCTTTGGGGTTTTCTATGTCATCTGCAAATAAGAACAGTTTTACTTCTTTTCCAATTTGGATGTATTTTATTTCTTCTTGTCTGATTGCTATGCCTAACATTTCCAGTACTATATCAAACAGGAGTGAGGAAGTGGGCATCCCCATCTTGTTCTTGTTCTTAAAGGAAATGAGTAGGTTTTGCCCATTGAGTATGATGTTGGCTGTGGGTTTGTCATATAGGGTTTTCATTATGTTGAGGTATGTTCCCTCTATTCCCACTTTGCTGAGAGTTTTTATCAAGAAAGGGTGTTGGATTTTGTAAACTCTTTTTCTGCATTGATTGATATGATTATGTGATTTTGTCTCTCAGTTTGTTTATGCGATTTATCACATTTATTGATTTGTGGATATTGTACCATCCTTACATCCCTTGGTCATGGTGTATGATTTTTCTAATGTAATGCTGCATCCGATTTGCTAGAATTTTGTTGAGGATTTTAGCATATATATTCATCAGGGATATTGGCCTGTAATTTCCTTTTTTTGTGATTTCTTTATCTGGTTTTAGGGTAATGCTGGCTTCTTAGAAAGAGCTTGGAAGTGTTGCATCCTCTTGAATTTTTTGGAATAGTCTGTTGAGAATAGGTTTTAGTTCTTCTTTGAATGCTTGGTAGAACTCCCCTCTAAAGCCGTCTGAACCAGGGTCTTTTGTTTTCTGGAAGATTTTTTACCACTGCTTCGATTTTGTCAGGCCTAGTCAGGTGTTTTTTTTTAATTCTTCCTAATTGAGTTTTGGGAGCTTTTTTTTTTTTTTTTAAGATGTCCATTTCATCTAGGTTATCCATTTTGTTGGAATAGAGTTGTTCATAGTATTTTTCACAATCCTTTGTATTTCTGTGGGAGTGGGATCAGTTGTTACTTCACCTCTCTCATTTCTGATTTTGTTTATTTGGGTCCTCTTTGCTTCTTGGTGAGCCTGGATAGAGGTTCATCAATCTTGTTTATCCTTTCAAAAAACTAGCTCTTAGTTTTGTTGATCTTTTGTGTGTGTGCATGTGTGTGTGTGTGTGTGTGTGTGTATCATTTATCTCCACTCTGATCTTTATTATTTTCTTTCTTCTGCTTGCACTGGGCTTTTCTTGTTGCTCTCTTTCTAACGCTTTGTGTTGTAGGATTAGATAATTTATTACTATATTTTCTTGTTTTTTTTAGGTAGGCCTGTAGAGTTATGAACTTTCCTGTCAAGACTGCTTTCACTGTGTCCCATAAATTTTGGATTGCTGTGTTTTCATTGTCATTTATTGCCATGATGCTATTTGTTTCTTCTTTGATCTCTTTGGTAACTCAATCATTACGTAATAGTATGCTGTTTAGCCTCCAGGTGTTTGACTTTTTATTGCTTTTATTGTAGTTTATTTCTAGTTTTATGCCATTGTGATCTGAGAGAATGCTTGATATAATTTCTATCTTCTTCAATTTGAAGAGACTTTGCCTGTGTCCCAATATTTGGTCTATCTTTGAAAATGACCCATGTTCACTTGAGAAGAATGTATAGTCTGTGGCTTTGGGGGTGAAGTGTTCTGAAGTTATCAATTAATCCCATCTAATCTAGTGAGTCATTTAAGATTGATATTGCTTTGCTGATTTTTTGTTTAAAGGATTTTTCCAGTGGTGTTAGTGGGGTATTAAAGTCCCCTACTTATGACTGTATTACTGTCAATCTCTCCCTTTATATCATCCAGATGATTTTTTATGTACTTGGATGTTCCTGTATTTGGTGCATATATGTTTACCAGAGTTATATCTTCTTGTTGAATTGCTCCCTTTAGTATTATTAAGTGGCCTTCCTTATCTCTTGTTATGTCCTTCACTTTGAGGTCTAATTTGTCAGATATAAGTATTGGACAAGATTTTTTTTTTAATTTACATTTGCCTGAAAAATCTTTTTTCCATCCCTTCACCATCAGTGTGTAAGTCCTTTGTTCTGAGGTGGGTTTCCAGTAGACAGGAGATATATGGGTCTTGTTTTCTTACCCACTCAGCTACCCTATGTCTTTTGATTGGGGAATTTAATCCATTTACATTTAAAGTTATTATTGATCGGTACTTGTTTGTCACCATTTTTATTCTTTATGTCTGTGTTCCTTCTTCCCTCCCTATTTCTTCTTTTATGGCATACCCTTTGGAATTTCTTTCATTGCTGGTTTAGTGGTAGTAAACTCCCTTAGTCCTTTTTTTTTTGTCTGTGCAGCTCCTGATTTCACCTTTAATTTTGATTGGTAGCCTTCCTGGGTACTGTATTCTTGGATTCAGACCCTTGCTTTGCATGACTTTGTATTTTTCATTCCATTCCCTTCTGGCACAATGTGTGAAAAATCAGTCTGTAGTCTGATGGGAGATCCTTTGTAGGTAACTTTCTGTCTCTTTCTGGCAGTCTTTAACATTCTTACTTTGTTGTTGCTGTTTGCCAATTTAATTATAATGTGTCTTGGTGTAGGTCTTTTGGAGTTTACCTTATTTTGGACTCTATGAGCATCTTGGACTGATGTGATATTTTTTCTTCCCGATATCAGGGAAGTTTTCTGTCAATATTTCTTGAAACAGGTTTTTTATTCCTTGCTCAGTTTCCTCTCCTTCTGGGACCCCTATTATGTAGATGTTGTTTCATTTTGTGTTGTCCCAAAGTTCCCTTAGGCTCTCCTCCTGTTTTTATTTATTTATTTATTTTTCTAGATGCTTCTTTGCTTGGGTATTTTTTCCTACCTTGTCTTCTAGCTCACTGATGTGGTCCTATGCTTCTTCTAGTCTACTGTTGATGCTTTGTATTGCGTTCTTTATTTCAGTGATATCATTTTTTCATTTCTTCTTGTTTCTTCTTTATTTCCTCTTGGTTTTTACACATATTGTTGAATTTGTCTTCCAACCTTTTCAGAGTTCTTATTACCATTGCTCTAAATTCTTTTTCTGACATATTGCTTGCCTTCATTTTGTTTACTTCCTTTTCTGGTGAGTCCTCCTTTTCTTTCTTATGTGGGGTGTTTCTTTGTCTCTCCATCATCACTCCTCTCAGCATGTCTGGTTATGTAGCTCTCTCTCTACTTCATTAACTTTCTGTAGGTGATATCTGACCTTCCCATCCATAGATTGCCTCACAAGCTTCTTTACTTTGCCAATTTTGAGTGGGTGTTGTTCAATTTAGGTGTTCCTTCTATCTGCTCTGTGAGAAAGCACAAGGCCTGTCTGCATATTTGGCACTGCTTTGTCACCCCCTGGACAGACTTTTAAGGCACCTGTGGTCAGGGAAGCTGGGGTCCTGGTGTTCATGGGTTCACAGCTAGGGCAGCTGGTCCCTGGGCATTGTGGTTGTAGGTCCTGGGAAGTATCCAGGATCTCCCAGGTTGAAGGTAAGGCTGGGCTTATGATCAAAGCTGGTCTCCCTTCCAAGATGGCATGATCTCTACAGCAGAGCTGGCTGCTCCAGAAGAGATTTCAGCAGCAATTTAGGCTGCTTGGCTAGGGGAGCCTGGTCCACCAGTCCCCAATAGTCCTGTGGAATATAACTGTCCCTCACTCACAAATACAGACACTCCCCACATCTCCATGTACTCTCCTTTTGTTCTCTCACTCATACACTATCTTATAGCCTGGCATCCCATCTGCAGCCATCTTGGATCTCTCTCTGTATATAATATCTTGAGCATGTGTGTTAATGAAAATCATTTTCTACCATATTTCTTTTGTATTTTGCCATATTTCTTTAAATATTTTTTCTACCCTATATTTTTTTCTTTCTATACTCGTGGTGGAGTTGATAACGGCCCACAGATCTCAAACACTTCACTATTATTTTTTCACTTATTTTTGCTTCACTTTAGATGCCTTCTATTGACTTATCATTGAAGAAGATACTTATTCTTTTCTGATGCCACCTTGCCATTAAATCTATCTAATGAACTCTGCATTTATGATATTCTATTTTTTTTCTGGAATCTTCAATAGATTTTGTTTAAAGTAATATTCATGTCTCTGTTAAAATTCATGCTCATTCATGTTGCATATTGTTTCTACTACATTCTTTAGATATTTTATTACATGTATATCATTTAAAGTTTCTCACTGATAATTAATTCTAGCATCTGGGCTCCTTTTTTTTCTGCTGCTTTTCATATCTCTCTTGCCTATCATTTACATTTTCTTGTGTCTTTGTCATGTAAATCTTATGACACTAATTTGCATAAGAAAACAGAAGAAATGGGTGTAAATAGTTGTTTTTTTTTTTTTTTGAAGAAAAGATCTAGAGTGGAGAGATCAATAAATCTGATGTCTATATGAGATGTGTTTGGACTTTGTTGCAACATCGGGCTTGACGTATGAGCATTATTGAGATCTATAGATCTTTGTGCTTCTCAGCCCAAGTAAGTACTAGGTTGTGGTATGTTTTTTCTTTTTTGTTTGTTTGTTTTTTAAGATGCTTTCATTGATTTGAGATGAGAGAGAGAGAGAGAGAGAGAGAAAGAGAGAGAGAGAGAGAGAGAGAGAGAGAGAGAGAGAAGGAAGGAGAGGGAGAGAGAAACATCAATTGGCTGCCTCCACATGCACCCCACCCAGGGTTTGAACTCAAGAGGAAACCTAAGTATGTGTGCTGAGAACTGGGACTTCTGGGTGCATAGGATGACCCACTATCAATTGAGCCAGACCGGCCAGGGCCATACTAGCTTTTTAAAACATGAAGATTTCTCTGCTTATACAGCCTGGCTTCCACATCTTCTTGTTTCTGGGGAATTTTCTTTGCTCTCCTTGAGTCTCACTCTGGCTTTTAAGCCTAGGAAGATCTCTCTCTTCCCAGAATGCCTTAGCACACACTCTTTCAGAACTCCTATCTGTCCTCAACTCTTAGAGGCTGAAATCCTGAGGTGAAATTGATCCCTATCAGCATTTCTCTCCTGCCTTCAAGCATTTAAAAAATGGCCCATAAAAAGACCCAGGCAATAGAATTGGTGAGTGAATGCAGATTTACTCTGTGACTACAGGCTCAGAATTCAAATCTTTCATGACAGTCTACACACAGGCCTTACAATTCTGTTCAAGATTCTGGTGATTTTCTGTCTATGGAGATATTTATATTTTCTGCTAGTTAGCCAAGAAGGAGAACAGCTTTGTGTATCGTTTCTCCTATGAAGTATTCATCACTGGGGTTTAGTATATTTAAAGATTCTTTGCTAGGTCATAAGGCAGTTCCATTTTAACTTTTTTTTGAGGAAATTCCATATTGCTTTTCATGGTGGCTCTACCAATTTGCACTCCCACCAAAAGTGCACAAGGGTTCTCTTTTCTTCACATCCTCACCAACATCTGTTGTTTGTTGCTTTATTAATGATAGCCATTCTGACAGGTATGAGGTGATATCTCATTGTGGTTTTAATTTTCATCTATCTAATGATGTGATGTTGAGCTTCTTTTCGTATGTCTGTTGGCCATCTGCATGTCCTCTTTGGAGAAGTGTCTATTCAGATCTTTGCCAATTTCTGAATTGGATTGTTTGGTGTTTTGGACACTAATTTGAAAGAATACATGCACCCCTATGTTCTTTGTAGCAATGATTACAATAGCCAAGATTTGGAAGCAGCAGAAGTGCCCATCAGTAGGTGAGTGGATAAAAAAAGATGTGATGAATTTACCCAATGTAATACTAGTTGGCCATAAAAATGAAGAAAATCTTACCTTTTGTGACAGCACGAATGGACCTAGAAAGTATTACACTAAGTACGATAAACCAATCAGAGAAAGACAAGTGCCATATGATTTCATTTTTATGTGGAATCTAATGAACAAAATCAATTAATTAACAAAGTAGACACAGACTCACGGATACAGAGAACAGACTGACAGCTGTCAAAGGGACTGGGTGAGAAGGGTGAAGGGATATAACAAATAACAGAAAGAAGAAAGACTCATAGACACAAACAACAGTATGGTGATTGCCAGAGGAAAGGGGAAGCAGATTGAGGAAAAGAAGGTAAAGAGGGGATAAATGATGATTGAAGGAGACTTGACATGGGTGGTAAACACATAATACAATGTACAGGTAATGTATTGTAAAACTGTATACCTTAAACTGTATAATTTTAATTTTGTTGTTATTGTTATCCTCACCCAAGCATATTTTTCTATTGGTTATTATTATTATTATTATTATTATTATTATTATTATTAGAGAGAGTGGAATGGAGGGCAAGAGGAGAGAGAGAGAGAGAGAGAGAGAGAGAGAGAGATGAGAGAGGGAAACATTGATGTGAGAGAGACACATCGGTTGGTTGTCTCCCACATGCACCCTGATCAGGACCTGGGATTGAACCTGCAACCAGGTATGTCCCCTTGACTGGGAATAGAACCCAAAAGCCTACCTTGCTCAACCCAATGCTGTAACCACTAAGTGACACCAACTGGGGCAAAACCTGCATAATTTTATAGGCAAATGTCATCCAATAAATTTAATAAATAATTTTTAAAAGGTTCTTTGCAATGTCATTGCTTTGATGGATTTGCTTGTAATGAGAGAGGTACACTCTTTTGCAACTTCCTACTTCATAACTAAAGGTGGGAGGATCACTATATTTGTTGGAGTGGAGGGAAGCAGGAAGGCATTCTCTCCTGTGTTAAGTTTTCAAATTCCAGGTGTGTTCCTAATTTGCTTCTTACTATAATCTTGAAAAAGTTTTTTTAACATCTCTGTTTCCTCAAATGTAAAAGGGGAACAATAATAATGTCTAAGTTTTAAATTTTTTGTGAGGATTAAATGAGTTATAATATGTAAAACACTTAGAATGGTGCCTAAAACATAATTACAATTATGAATGCTTATTTTCATTTGGAATAGTTTTCTTCAGAAAGCATAGAGTTGTTCAAAAATCTCAGCAAGATAGAAAGAGGATCAAAATAATTACCCCAGACATTGTAGATGGTAGAATGAAAAAACACTATCAATTATTAAAAGAAAAAGTATTTCCATAAATAGAATTAATCAACCTGAATAACTACTTTCAAGTTGTTGGTGAGTTAGGTCCTTCATCAGTGGAATTAGGTACATAGTTGAGTGGGGGAGAAAATATACTGTTCTGTAAATTGAAATAATTGAAGTGGTAATCAGCCCCTTTGGCTTTGAGATATACACCATCATTACTGGTCTGTACATTTCCTGAGTTGATAGAATTCCCTAATACAGGACAATGCACAATTGATACTGTTAAATTTCCTTTTTTCTTAAACATCCTGTATATACATATTTATTGAACACCTTTTACAGATACTAACTACTGTGTGAGGATTACAGATTTAGTGTAAGACATTGCCCTAATCTCAGTGAGTTTGTACTTCTAGCTTTTTTATTAAATTTATTGGGGTGAAATTGGTTAATAAAATTGTATAGGTTTCAGGTGTACAGTTTTATAATCCATCATCTGTATATTGTATTGAGTAGTGTTCACTACTCCAAGTGAAGTCTTCTCCATCACTACCCTCTCTTTTTACTCTCTCCTACCATCCCCCACTCTCATTTCCCTCTGGTATCACCATACAGTTGTCTGTGTCTATGACAGATTTTTTTTCTTAATATTTTTCACCCAGCCCTCCAACTCCCCTCCCCTCTGATGGCTGTCAGTCTGTTCTCTGTATCTATGAGTCTCTTTCTATTTTGTTAGTTTATTTTGTTCATTAGATTCCACATATAAGTGAAATCATATGGTAATTGTCTCTCTCTGACTGGCTTATTTATGACACCCCAAACTGGCTGGTGGTGCCTGGTTCTAGGCTTATAAGATTTTCTATAAACAATAGAAATAGCTGCAGAAACCAGATGGAACATCATTTTAACCTCCAGTTTCCCCCCTTTTTCAGTCTCTGTCTCTCAAAGTCTTTTCTTCTCTAAAGTCTTTTCATTTCTGAAGACTTTCTTCTTACTTGTTAATACTATTGTAACATCTTTCAAGTATCTTCCCATTTTTCCTCTCCTTCCTTCTCATATACCTCAAGCAAAAATAAATTAAATCATCATCATCATCATCATCATCATCAACATAGTATTTGGAGAGATGAATGTTTGATATTCTTCAATTAGTACATTTTCTTAGTAATAATTATTCAGGACTCCTATAGAAAAAATATTAGATATTTAAAAAGGTCTTTAAAAATTATAGAAAAAAGTAACAAACAAAAAAAGTTTCAGGTGTACAATTTTATAATACATCATCTAAGTCAGGCCGAGCCTGTCAAAATTGCAATCTGGATAAACTGTGGTTCTGATCCAGGAATCCTTATAATCTGTGACATTTTCAGCTCTGTTTCTTAGGTCTTCTAGTGCTGTCTTGCATCTTTTTAACAATATGATCAACAGCAAGGTTAATGTGTTAACCATTGTTGGGAATATTGAACCAGCCCATTCTTCTCTCTCAGGTTCATTCTTCTCTAACACCCCCAAACACGCTTTATTCAGTCACACTCCTCACCACTCCACTCCCACACTCACAGCTGAAAATAATGCAGTATTTCTATTCTGTTGCCTTTTCAGGTTATGTGATGGCTTGTTCAGGGGGCTATTTCTAGGTAAGGGGCTTTTCCAATATAAATAACGTATATGTAAGTCTGGCTTTGTTCCTAATGAGGTTGCCGAGAAACAAGGGTTTTTGGATACAGTGTGTACGTTTTCTGAAGGAACAACTGACAGTGGGACAATCTTCACTCCCTCCCTTCTGTCCCTCTGCACTTTGCTAGGCAGGGACAGCCATCAGCCACATGGTCTGCTCCACCCACCCACTGATGGATTGTGTCCTTTTGGCCTTGTTTTCGAAGTTGATAGTCTCTGAGATAGACAGGCAGGCAGCTGCAGAGGACAGGAACACAGCTCTCAAATCCTTAGATAATTGCCAAAGGCAGCTGAGTTCAGGAGCCACACCTGTTAATGAGCTGCCAATTATTTATATGCTTATAAATCACCTTTTTAAACACTAACAAGCACTAATAAGCCTTGGCTGCTGGTTACCATGGTATCTAACCATACCCCAAAGGTGAAGGCTACTGCTGACATATGGACTCTGGGTCAGTGGTCCAGTATGTCCTGGGGCTGACATTTTTATTCCTGAACATGAAACTGTTCTGTCCAAGTACAACCTAAAATCACATGATAAAGGAGGCATAGGACATGATGAAATGCCTGCTTTCCCAGCTGCAGCCCAGAGTGTCTAAAGGGAATATAATTGTGTCCAACTCCCCACATGCCAGGGAACAAGCTACCCTAACGTGTTAAGTGGCAGTGCCTATGTACAGCCACGCAGCTGGTCTAGTGAGGCCACCTGCTATCATATATTTTATTCCTCAGAGCTTCCTGGGCCTCTAGGCTCACCAGCCTGAAGAGGTTTTCCTTATACATTCGGTTTGGTTTTACAAATAGATAAGAAGATAAGCTACTTGTGGGATGCTCAGTAATATGTAGTGAGATGCAAGAAATAGTGTCAGATGAAAAAGAACATATTTTTGCTCCCAGCAAACCGAAGGCATTTTCTTTCTTCTCTTAAAAGCACAGGGAGAAGGCAACCACCTGTGACCCAAAGTATTTTTTATAGTAGAGAGAGAAAAACCACCTTCTATCTTCAGCTGGTTTTCCAGACTAGATATAAGGAAGCTCACCACAAGTGGTGTCGGGTAAGAGATGATAGCTCAAAGAAGCTGATGGTTACAGGGCATTAGTGAGCATAGACCTAAGCAAACAATGGAGAAATGTGATTGTAATCATTTTGTCATGACTGACCCAGAAATGGCTTTACAATGACTTCTAAAAGATACTAGTTTTCAATAGAAAATTGAATTGGTGATACCACAAAGAGGCTCCTTACCCTTCAGCAGGTGTTCAAATTGATATTGTTAACCTCTCAACTGCCTACCACAGGGAAGAGCATGAGCTTTAGTTCAGGATTCATTAGTATCATTATCATTTATGTGCCTGCCCTCCGGTGGAGAATCAAGGAAATGGATGCAGCTCTTGGCAGATCTTCAGGATTGATGACAGTTATGCCAGTGTTGGGGTATATAGCACCTACTACTTTGGGGTCTTTTTCTGGTCTTTGCATCCATTAGATCATGAAAGGGATAGATAGACAAAGGCTGCATCAGATTGATTTTATATATCTATATATCTATATTTCTATATTTTATTTATTTTTTTAATCCTCACCTGAGTTTATGTGTTTTTTTTAAATTGATTATTTTTAAAGAGAGAGAGAGAGAGAGAGAGAGAGAGAGAGAGAGAGAGCACATTGATATAAGAGAGAAACATTGATATAAGGGAGAAGCATTGATAGGTTGCTCCCTCCCTCTCCCCGCCCAGTACGCACCCAACCAAGGATTAAACCCTCAACCTTTTGGTATATGGGGCAATGCTCCAACTACCTGAGCTGCCTGACCAGGGCTTCTATCGTTTATGTACCTAACGTTGGAGTTTTGCATATGCCATTGCTAGGGAATTTGTTTTTTCTTAGTACTGTTATTTTCAGTAGAGTGTCTACTTCATGTTTGGCTTCTACTAGTCCTTCTTCCTGTCTCCTGTGCTTGCTCATCTGAATAATTCAGATAGGCATTTAGAGTCTCCACAAAGGAACAAAGGTATGGTCAAATCTTAGATAGAATATTACAGAGGGCTGTTCTCAAAATGAAATATGTGGCCTGAGTAAGGTGACTGTGTGAAAAAAAAAATCAGTGGGAGGGAAAATGTAGGACTGATGAGATCAAAAGAGGATCAGTTGTGTTGGAAACATTGTCAAAATTTAAAGGCTGCAAAGAATGTCTAGATGATAGGGAAATCAACCATGTGTATAGCGGAAAAAAGTATATGAAGGAAAGTGTAACCTTTTGGTCTTGCTCCAGCCAGTTAGTAGTGAGGTTGGTAAGTTGAAGCACTAATTTGTAAGTGTATGCATGACTGATTTAATATGGACTAAGTCATTAGAAATGTCAAGAGAAAGCATAATAATCTCCCATTTAGGTGGGAATTTAATACATTTCACCATTCAGTTCTTCTCTTCATTTGTAGTGGTCAAATGGAAAGAGCAAAGCCTGGGAAACAGAACTCCAGCCCACTAGTGCTTCTAAATAGTTCTTAACCATTGCCAAGTCATTTATCATTTCAGGGTCTTTATTTTCATACTCCTATATTGCATTTTACTAGTATAAAGGATATAAGTTTATACCAATATAATGTATGTGTAAATCTGTGAAAATGGAATGTCTTCAAATAAAATATTATCAGTGTAGAAGATGATAATATGATAATAATAATCCCTCATGCCTTTTGGCAATGGACTATTATTCTCAGAATTGATGAAATAAGAATCTTCTATAATAAAAGAGAAACATGCAAATTTGATGGTTACCACCAGCCAATCAGAGCAGCTGTATGCAAATTAACCCAGCCAAGATGGAGGCCAACAGCCATGGAACTAGAGCAACAGCCATGGAACTAGAGCAAACTGTTGCAACTGTCTGCCTAGGCTGGCTGAGCCTCTGCTCACAGCCACGCCTACCAGCCAATCAGAGCAGCTGCATGCAAATTAACCCAGCCAAGATGGAGGCTGGCAGGGCGGCTCTGCACTGGGAGCCTCCACGGCCGGCCTGCATAGCTGTGCCAGGTGTGTCAGCTCAGTGGGAGGGGGGGTCTGGCCTGGGGCCTCCTTGGGGTGTCCAGGAGCAGCTGTCCCGGGTCCACTGCCTGGCTCCACCCCCTGGGGGGCTCCACCCCCTGGGGGCCTCCCCAGGGCATGCAGGAGCACGGGGCCTCTGCAGGGTGTGCAGGAGCAGCCGTCCTGGGTCTGCTGCCTGGCTTTGCCCCCCGGGGGCCTGTGAGGGACATCCAGGAATGCCTGTCCTGGGTCCACTGCCTGGCTCTGCCCTGGGGGCCTCTGCAGGGTGTCCAGGAACACCCGTCCAGGGTCCGCTACCTTCATCCGCCCCCCAGGGGCCTCCACAGGGCGTGCGGGAGTGTCTGCTGCACAGTGTGGAGAATCTGAAGCCAGTCCACTACCCAGCTCCACCCCGGGTGTGTTTGCTCAGCAGCAGGGCCCCACCGAGGGATTCTGCACCAGCGTCCGCCCCTGGCTTGCCACCCAACTCTGCGCCAGGTGTGTCCCCTCAGCGGTTTGGGCCCACCAGGCATGTGCAATCGTGGGCCCTCTGGTGGGAAACATCCAGGCCTGCACTAATGGCTCTCAGCCCCTCACCAAGGGCACAGGCCGGGCTGAGGGACCCCCACCCCCACCCCCCCAGTGCACAAATTTTTGTGCACCGGGCCCCTAGTATTTAATAAAATGCATACAGAAAACTAAACAAGGCTACTCTAGACACATATATAAAATGCTGAAAGAAGAAAGAAAAATGAGTAGATTTTTTTTTAAGGGAATAGTAGATGCCAACAGGATGGAATGAGGAGTTAGAAGATTTGAGTGCAGAAGAAATACTTAACAGATGAAGATTCTGGAGACCTGGTTCTAATCCTGGCTCTGTCACTTGTTGAGTGATCTGAAAGAAGTTACTGAATCTCTCTCAGACTGGAATTTTTCATCCACTACAGAAAGATATTTTATCAAATGAAATTGAAAGTGGAAGTTCAGTATATAAAAGTAGCTTAAAGTTCTGCTTTTCTTAAAATCGTTCTTGACATTCTGTTTCCTCCCACTGTGCACTGTGGCCTTGGACACCTGTTTAAAATTCCCAACTTGGAGGATCATAGTTTGAAAACCAGGAACTGGATGGAATGTAATGGTCTTTCTAACAGTATCATTCTTGCTTTTGAGATTCAAAAACTAGAGTAATTTCAGTTCTCTTGAGAAGGGAATTAAAATAAATGTTAAAGATTGACTCAAATGGAAAAGATAGTTGGCTGAATGTTGACTGAGCTTATGCTGATGCTGATGGACCAAAAATAAATATCTAGAAACAATAATAAAGATGAATTCATGGGGAAGCAATGTTTCTCAAATCACTGTGATTCTAAGAAACATTTATGTAAGCGGAGTAGAAAAAGGAACCATGAAAATACTCCAGGAAAATAATTTGGATCAGAAAACTGAGCTCTCTACAATTCATTGATATCCAATGTAGTCTGATCAAGTTTGCAACTCAGAGGAGCAAAATGCCTCAATACATTCCAGTGAAAGATTTTCAGAGACCTAATCTAAACAAATTTTTGTTCATTCAGGCTCCTTTGTTCCATTATTTCCCCTTTTGCTGAATAATTCAGTGAAATTTCTTAGGTAAGGAAATGTCAAATGCAGTGGTCCACTCCTAACAAGAGGCAGATGGACAGTCCAGGTTCATTCAGTCTTTTGCAACCAAGAGTAAAGGAGGTTTTGGGAAGTAGGGCGGGGAACCACCTGTCTTTCTAATGAAGTCATCACTCTCTACAGAAAATTTCTGCAAAATGCTAATATTAGCAGTGCTTTATACAAAAAAAGTTCCCACAACTCTTTTCTCAGTTTCAAAATAGGATTGCTTTTATTTGGGGTTTTGAAGCTTTTGGTAAATCTTAAACATTTTCATCTTTTCTTTAAGGCTGAAAGTTCCATTTCCAACTTGAAATCTTACAATGGTATGTACATGCACTGCCAGATGGTGTATGGAGTTGAGAGAGGAAATGCAGAAATGGAATTGTGGGTAGGAAAACACAGTTATACCATAGTCTTCTGATAACTCTTGTCTGTGTATTGTTGATGTAGTAAAAGCCCTGAGGCTTTATATTAAAATAAATGTCTTATCTCAAAAGGAATTTTAAATATTCTGAATTTAAAAGTGCGTCAATACAAATATTTCAATGTTATAACACCTACTTTTGTTGGTTTTCAGATCAGATGCTCTCACTAAGATTTATAAATTAGACATTAGAAATTTCACTTGATATGCCTAATGATCTTGGAAATTCAGCTTATTTAATGGCTAATATCTGAAGGATCAAGTGATAAGTAAGAGGAAATAGCATTCTAAAAGTTTTGATGCCTTTTTATCTAAGCAGTTAAAGATCTCATTTCTAGTCTCTTTCCACATTTTCTGTCCTCACTTTTTTTGGTCTCCCTTTGAGTTCCTAAAAGTCCCTGCTAGTTTAAGTGGTGTGTGTGTGTGTGTGTGTGTGTGTGTGTGTGTCTGTTATGAAGAGGTGCATGTGAAGAAAATAATAGTTACTGTCCTGGCCTGTGTGGCTTAGTTGGCTGAGTGTCCTCCTCTGTTTCTCTCTCCCCTCTTTCCTTCTCTCTCTCTCTCCCTCCCTCTCTCCCTCCCTCTCTCCCTCTCCCTCTCCCTCTCCCTCTCTCTCTCCCTCTCCCTCTCCCTCTTCCTCCTTCCCACTCCATTCCTCTCTAAAATAATAATAATAATAATAATAATAATAATAATAATTGAAAGAAAGTAATAGGTACTAGGTTTAGAGATTTGGGGAAAATATATGAGGAAGCATTTAAATAATATTTCCATCATTTAAAAATTTTTTTATGCCCAGAATTGAGCCAGACCCCGAGGTGAGTATTTAATTAAATATGTGATATTACACCTCAAATATAGAAAGAAAATGATGTGTGTAGCACATGTGGAGTATGGGTGGTAAGTCTATGTATAGGTGCAGAGGAATTGTGGCCCTATGATCGTATATGCTGTCCTCCAATATCATTACTCCATTCCTATTTGGTTGCTGGTAAGAGTTGGTGCAAGCCCTTTGTGATCCAACTGCTGTGTGTTTCTCTAGACCTCCAACTCATAGCCTTCTTCTAGACATAAACAGCTCGCAGTATCAGTTGAGTAGAACAATGTATGACTTATTAAAAATAATTTAGCTCCAGCATTCCTTTAAACTTAAAGCTTTTCTTGAAATCACTTCTCCTGTTAAGAAACTTTGAGAACATGTAATTCATCTCACCTTTGTGCCTTCACTCTTCTTCTTGCAAATGTCTTATCCTAGCATCTTATTCTCTAGTGTGCTAATATGTTAGTTTGGATGCTATTTCCTGTTCTAGTAAACTATGAGATGGTATCAAGAATGTAGCAAGCCTGACCTTCTAGAAGGGGGCTGGCAGAGGATTAAGCTGCCTAGGGCTAAGTCAGTGTCAACAAAATGAGTTTGTGGTGACATTTAAGGCTTAAAAACTATAACTTTACAAAATTATTTTCCTAAGACCTTTGGGCAGATTTTAATTTGATCCAGCAACAATATCGGCTTGGCTCCAAACTGATGGGCATCTGCTAATTTTTCTGACTGCTTTAATCATGTTGGGGGCTCTGCTTTAGAATCTCTCCAAATCTCCTCTTCTCACTAATGCCTAAAGTCTTCAAATTCTATGCCAATTTTAAGAAAGGTCTTGAAGGATCACCTTATGTTCCCAGTTTAGCATTCCTATGTAATATTCCACCCTTTGTCTCACTTAATATATCAAAATACATAGTGGGAATTCTAGACTTTCCAAGAGTCAGTGACTTACAGAAACAATATTTGAAAATTCATTCTAAGGTCACCTAAGCAAAATGCAACTTGTGCATGTGTCTGCCTTATCCACTAGAGTGTGATATTCTTGAGAACAAAGACTTTATCTATTTCAAAAAATGTCCCCAGCTCTTAGCATAATATTTGCCTCCTTCTTTTGTTCTTTTTGTCAAAAGTAAATACTGTTTTAATCTTCAAATACTCCTAATCAAGTATTCTTGGTAACCGGGAACTAAATTGGAAATTAAGGAAAAAAATACAGAAGCAAATATTAGGGTCACTGAAGGAGGAACGCACAATGCAAAATGGTAAGGAATTATAAATGCATTAGGTAATCTGGATACCAAATGGGCCGAGCCCCCAAATGGCACCAGCACCCAAAGGTGGAATCAGAGGTTTTTAAAGGATGCTAGGTGGGCTTTTTCTGGGCAGAGAATTCTCTGTGCAGGTCCAGACCCTGGGGAGGTCCGGAGGGGAGAGAGAATGGCTTTAGCAAGTGGAATGTGGTCTCAGAGAAAGGGAATGTCCATTTGAAGTGGCCTAAAGGTGAGTTCCCAGGGAGGGGTGTAGATTCAACTATTTGATCAAACCTAGCAGTCTTCAGTATGCATATTAAATAATTTTAAAACTTTCAACTCCTTTTTTATGGTCCAGTGTAGGACATGGGATAAAAAGTGAGAATGAATGGGAAAAATGAGATAGTCTTAAAAAGAGATTAAGGGGTGCAAATAATGGAAATTTTAGGAATGGAACCTAACTGAATACAAATCAGAACAGTAGGAAAGGTGGGAGGAAAAGTGGAAATAGAGAAAGAGCAAATACAGAGATGTTACATGTTAAAAAAAAAACAAAAAAAACCCTATGTGAATGACCCTCGCCCAAAACTTCCCCACCAAATAAAATAAGTCATAGTTTAGACTGCAGAGCTTGGACATATAGCATAGGTTAAAGGACCTTCCACAACCTTTCATGAAAGACATAGCTGAACTTGATGGCTAGCCCTTCTTTGTCTTGTCCTCAAAGGTCTTATTCACATATTCCAAAATTGTAGCCTTCTCTAAATAATCTATGTATATTCTTACAGAAAGAGATGTGATAGTTCATATATTCCCCAGTGGCAAATCTTAAGGCAAGTGAACACATCAATAACTGAAACATCACCCACTTAAGAAATTTCAGATTGTCTCTGATGACTTGAACAAAATAGCTGTAAATGGATGAGAAATGTTGTCTTTACACAGGAAGATAGTGAAAGATTCCTATTGGTCCTGAGAAGTTATTACTGTTTTTTGTTTGTTTGTTTCTGAATAAGACTTAATGGGAGATGTAGGTGCCAGTGTTGTTTTGTCTTTCAAGGAAGTGGTTCATTTCATCTAGGTTATTGAATCTGTGTCCATAGGCCAGTGTTGTTTCTGAAAAAGAATACCAGGCCCACCCCCGCTATCTTACAAAGAACTTATTAAAGTTAGGTCCTTATGTACTTTGTAAACATTCCAGATGAATTAAAACAAAGGCAAGATGAAGCATAAAGGTAAAACTCTTAGTTCCACTATATACTCTGAGGGGTATGGTTTCACTCAACTGATTTAAGTGAAATTGAGTCATTTCTGCAAACCCCTGTGAGCACTCATTACCAGTAAGCACTGCACTAGGCACCATGCATTCAAAGGCAAATAGGCTATGGATCTCAGTTATTCCATTGTTAAAATTAAGAAGCTAGATTGTGTGATGGCTAGGCCTCCATCCAATGGGGGTCGAGGGGAGTGAGAGACACAGTTAAGCCTGTTTGATCTAAAACTCATGATTTAGGGAATAAAGTAATAATTTATGAGATGTGATCTAAGCTAGCATATTTTTTATTTAATAAAGGAAAACATTTTAGACTCATTAATAGCAAATAATTGCAAATTATATATTTCTTTGCCATTTGCTAGCAGAATTCTTAGGATATAAATTTGACATTTTTCTTTAAAAATTAATGACACCTTTTTCTAAATTTCAGATAAGAAAAGGCACTGCTAACAGCACATTGACATATAGTACACTAAAATACGCTGTCTGGCTGGCTCTGCCTAGGGAAGTAGAGATGATAAAGAATAAGTGTCATACACAGCCCCAAGTTCCAAGTGACAGCGAGAATTTAATGATGGGAAATATGATGGAGATGTACCATATCTTCTGTTCATATCTGAATATCTGTAGGATTTGCATTTGTCAAGTAGTTTGAGCTCACAAACTACTTATAATACCAAAGATAGCACCAGGCACATTATCCTCCCTTCTGCAAACATCTCTCATAGAGTTGGAGCTCAAGTTCTCAATTTGCAGTTCTCTGGTACCTCATTTGCCCCATCTGGAAGCACCACAAACAAAATTAAGAAGTAAACTTGAAATTTAAACTGCCGATTACACAGTTAAGTTTTAGTTGAATTAATGTGCTATTGTATAAATTACTAACTGGTTAATAATAAGTCTTAATAAGTCACCAACTGTCCAGTTGTTGGTATATTTATGGTAGATATATTTTTGCACATGTATGTCTGTATTGTGTTTGTATGGGGGTTGGTAGTTTATATCTTTTCAAATTGCATTAAAATGTTTCTTGGTTTTTAGCACTAAATAATATTCCAATATCTGGATATATCACAGTTTATCAAGCCACCTGCTCAAGGACATTTTAGTTTCTTCTAATTTTTGACAATTATGAATAAAACTGCTACAAACATAAACAAAATAAATGTTTCTTGGTAAATGATATTTTAGTGCTTATTATCAAAAGTGGTTTTTTTTCACTTGTAAAATGCTTGCATGATACCAGAATTTCAAATCATATTTGCAAATTGGAGTAACTACTGTGAAGTGGCATTTTAGGAAAAAGATTCCATTTCAGTGTGTACTAGAAAAACCCCCACATCAAACATGTATTTAAACCATTCCCTTCATAAAGGTCCATCATCTGCTAATGATGAAGTTAGTGCTGTGATGTTGGAATTTCTCTTGGGAACGTGGAAGTCCCATTATACATGTAGCAATCATCTCCCTATTCATCTGTTGATGAATCTCCGGAATCATCTGTTGAATTAGTGGCAGGCCTAATGGGACTTTGGATAAGATGTAGGGGTACATTTGGAGAGGAGACCACCCCCTTTTCCTCAGGGTGTTTATCATCTCATTGCATACATAAGGATGCCCTTTGTTTACCCTGAGTCCTAATTATTCTTTGATATTGATCAAAACCACTTAGTGATGAATACAGGCAGCACTCTTCCTTCTATTTAAAGGTCTTGAATGTCTATTATTGTTTTTACGTTTATTATCTTAATACCTGACATTTATAACATCTTTCTTCCAAAGAGCTTTCAGGAGTGCAATAGGGTGTCAAATAAAGACAAATGGATATGAAAGTACTTTGTGTTCTACAGATGAAAGGAGATTCGTACTGGACCTGCTGCTTTCCAGGAACACACTCCTTGATTCTTTCTTATTTTCTTCTTCCAACATGGCAAACCCTACCCAAAGTGCAATTCTTAGGCTCTGCTCAGTCTCTCAGACACACCCACACACACACCTACATTTCAACTCTCTCCTTGACCCTGATGACTCCACAAACTTTATTTCACTACAGGTCCATATTTATAACTATCTTGTGTACATTTCTTCTTTAATATTTAAACAAATCTAACATTCCCAACATAAAGCTCATTATTTATTTATCAATAGAAAAACTATTTTATAACTTTATTTAATATTCAAAATGCATTTTGAAATGTACAGATTTTTTTTTTAAATGGCCTGGCCCCAGTTAGGAATAGATTAGCATAAAGAAAGGTATAGGAAGCTCAAGGGCAGAGGATTATGATGAATAATCAAATCCAGTGAGCATAGCCTGGAATATTTTGGACTCTGAGAGTTGGAGGGTGAGATCTGGTGAGAACTAGTAAAAGCTAGTTAAGTGTTATATTAAGCAGAAATTTAGGGCAACCAAACTTTATATAAACACTTCACCTCAGGTGTTATGTTTTTTTTTTTTTTATGTTCCAAAGTGTGTATCACATTTTTAAAGAGTGGACATTAGCAAATAATTAATGCTAATTTATTAATGAGTAATTAAAATATAAGCATCGATACTGAAAAGATCAGATGGTTTCTTTTTGAAATTTTAACTTTCTTAATTACGCACATCTGGGAAATTCATACAGATTGTGCTAATGCAGCCAAATTCATCAACAAACAATCTCTCCAGTAGCAGTAGCTAACCAAATAGCAAGCCGGATGCTTAGGAAGGATTAGTTACTCTCTCTCCCATTTCCCCAAACACTCTGCTCTGCTTTTTTCATTCTCTCATCTCTATCAGTAATTATCCACTCCTCAGAAACCCAAGGGGGATCACAAGACTCATCTTGCATATCTTTCCTTTATTCATTTCATATATTCAATCATCAATTGCATTTGACTCTTCCTTTGTATCTCTTGCATACTGCTTTATGCTCACTGTGAGTTCATTATCTTTGAAGCCTGAATTACTGAGACAATATCCTCACTCCATTTTATAACATGCCACACCGAATATCACTTTCAAGAACTTGCACAAGAAAATAAAACATTCTTGTTTACTACTGCATTAAGATTAGATCTCCCTTTTTGGTATCTTAAAATGTTTTGTAATCCATGTCCATTCTCTTCATCTATGTAAGTTTTCTACTAATCCCCAGCATGTACCCTTTTGGTTTGGGGGCATTCTCTTCCCCACCCAAGATATTGTATTGCATCACACGTCAGCATTTATCTCTCTTGTTGACCATTATGAACTTCACACTCATTCCCAACTGTTAACATCCCAGATATCTTTAAGGTCTCCATCCCCTAGTCCTCTCCTCTCAGATGAATTCTCTTTTAAGTCACAGTTTAGCTAGCATGTGGGTACTTGCACAGTTCATTCTCATTGTCATTGTCCAACTATTTACATCTCTTTCAAGGCTGTGCATTCTTTGTGAGCAGGGGTCTTTCCCTGGGCTCCTCTGTGACCTCAGTGCCTAGTGTCCTGACTGACACATATAAGATTGAAGTGATCTCCACAGGCTTGCATTTCTCTCCACTTAAAGCTATTTTCTCAAAATTTCAGATTTAATTGCATACTGGTTTTGAGTCATTCACCAATTTATTGATTTTCTTTTCCTAACAAGATTATAATTCCTTATTACACAGGAATCTTTTTATACAGACCATAATGAATGGTTCCCACAGATCTTTCAGAGAAAGTACCCTCTTCCAAAGTAAGTGATCAGTAAATTTTTGTTATTTAATTAAATTAACAAATATTATTGCTAATAATATCACAAATCAAAAATAATGTAAATCAAATTGGTAGGAGTGGGAAAACATTACAAATCATCACTTATTGTTGTTTCTTAATAGCAAGGTAGACACTTTTGTTTACAGAAAAATTATCTTACTCAATCACCATGTGAATTGAAATGGGTACCAGCATTCAATGGTCTCACATGAGCTGATGAATAAAAATGTCCTATTTTAGGAAATAATTGATCATATTGCAAGTTGTCCTTTGCTTTCTTATTTTTTTTCTCTTATTGCCTACTAGAGGTCTGGTGCACAGAATTCGTGCACATGCTGGGTGTGGCGGGGGGAGGGTCCCTCAGCCTGTCCTGTGCTCTCTTACAGTCCAAAAGCCCTTGGGGGATGTCTGACTGATGGCTCAGGGCTTCTGGCTGAGTGGCATTCCCCCTGTGGGAACACACGGAACACCAGAGGGCAGCTCCTGCGTTGAGTGTCTACCCACTGGTGGTCAGTGCGTGTCATAGCAACTGGTTGTTCTGCTATTCAGTGGATGTGCATATTAGCCTTTTATTATATAGGACTAGAGGCCCAATGCATAACATTCATGCAAAGGGCTGAACCCTCGCAGCTGTAGCTGCTTGCCTCAGCAGCTGCCTTGACAGCTGAATTGGCGCTTACAGACCTGGCTTCATCTAGAAGGTCATCTGGAAGGTTGTCTGGAAGGATGTCTGGAAGGTCATTTGGATGTCTGGTCTAATTAGCATATTATGCTTTTATTATTATAGACTAGGGGCCTGGTGCACAAAATTTGTGCACTGGGGCGGGGGGTTCCTCAGCCCAGCCTGCCCCTTCTCACACATTAAGAGCCCTCAGAGTGTGTCCTACTGATGGCTTAGGCCCCTTCACTGCTCCCCTTGGGGAGAGGGCCTAAGCTGCAGTCTGGCCACCCTTTGTGGGAGGCGACCAGGCTAATCAGGGGAAACCAACAGCCCCAAAACCCCACTGCTGCAGCCACTGTCAGTCACTGCAGCCACCAAGGTGTTTTCATCAACCTGGACTCCAGTCCCTTCACCATGAAAAAATGACAACTTTCTTTAGGCATGTTCAAGATGTGTCTTTCATAGGATATGACATTTCTTTCTTTCTTTCTTTTTTATCCTCACCTGAGGATATGTTTCCATTGATTTTTAGAGAATGTGGAAGAGAAGGGAAAAACAGAGAGAAACATCAAAGTGAGAGGAACACTTTGATTGGTTGCCTCCTGCATAAGCCCTGATCTGGGCCCCTACAGGGAGGTGTCTACAACCTAGGTACATACCTTTGGTCAGAATTGAACCCAGACCCTGCAGTGGGCAGGCCAAGGCATTATGCACTGGGCCAAACCAATTATGGCAGGATATGACATTTCCTAGCCCTCCAGCACTGGGCCTTCATTTTTTTTTTTTTTCTCCAGGAGTGTGGTGGAAAAAACCTAGATTGCTTTTTTGGATTCTTATTACCCAAGTTACTAAGAATATTACCAGTGGAATACAGGTAGCTTAGCCAATGAGTGGTAAGAAAAGGTGTTTCCTCTGTAGTTCACTCCAGTCACCAGCTCCACTCCTGCCCCTCCAATCCCAGCTCCACCCCTGCCTAGGCCTGTAACCTCTGGCTGAAGATGCAGACCTGGGCAGGGGACTCCCATACCCCTGTGATCACTGGCTCAGCCCTGCCCAGGCCTGCAGTCTCTGCCTGAGGCTGCAGGCCTGGGCAGAAGACCCCTAAGCCCCTCCAAATGCTGGCTTCACAGAGCCCAGGCCTCTGCAATCACTGGCTCTTATCCTGCCCCCTGCAATTGCCGGCTCTGCCCTTGCCCCACTGCAGCCCCTGGCCAAGGCTACAGGTCTGGGCAGAGGACCCCCCAGACCCCTGCTTTGCCAGCTCCACCAGTGCCAATACCCCTGGGATTGCAGGCTCTGCCCCTGCCCCTCTGATCGCTGGCTCTGCAGAGCCCAGGCCCCTGAGATCTCTGACATTGACCCTGCCCAGTCCTGAGGCCTCTGGCCCAGGCCTTATGCCTGAGTAGGGCACTCTCATACCCCTCTACTCACCAGCTCTGCCCCTGCCCACTTTGATCATCGGCTCCGCCCTTGCCTATGCCTGAGGCCTCTGGCCTGGGCAGGGGACCCCCAGCTTCATCTGATCACCTGTTCCACCCCTTGGCCTCCCCACTCCCCCACCACCTGCCAGACTAACAGACTTGACCGCTTCAGTGGTGGGGATGAGCCAGACTGGGCGCCGCCATCTTGTGGCCATGCGGGTGGCCATTTTTGTGACAGAATGACACCTAATTTGCATATTACTCTTTTATTAGATAGAACTAGGGGCCCAGTGCACAAAAATTTGTGCACTCGGTGGGGTGGGGTCCCTCAGCCCGGCCTGTGCCCTCTCACAGTCTGGGACTCCTTAGGGGATGTCCACCTGCTGGCATGCCTGGCCAGCCTAGGTGAGGGGCTGGTGGATGTTTGCAGGCTGGCTAAGCCCCCCAGTGGGGATCCTCACCCCATGAGGACAGCCTGGGTGAGGGGTTGAGGACCATTTTCAGGTTTCTCACAGCCCGTTCAGGGTTCGGGTCCCTACTGGGGTGCCTGGCCAGACTGAGTGAGGGGCTGGGTGAGGCAGCTGGGTGCTGCCTCCAGGGTCCCGATCACTGGCTCCCCTTCCTCCACAGCCAGAGCCCAGCCTGCCATGCTGGTTGCCACCTCCAGGGTCCCGATTGCTGGCTCTGCTTCCTCCACAGCCTGTGTCCAGCAGGCCCTGCTGGTTATCACCTCTGGGGTCCTGATTGCTGGTTCCACCTCCTCCTTAGCCTGAGCCCAGCTGGCCACTGCTGCCCACTGCTGCCCACGCCATGGATGCTGGCCTCCATCTTGCCTGGGTTAATTTGCATACAGCCACTCTGATTGGCTAGTGGTTGTGGCTTGACTGGTGGGCTTGGCTTAGGCATCTTGGAGAAACAGTTAATTTCCATATTACTCTTTTATTAGAGTAGCTGTTGTTTCACACTTCAGTTGTTCACTCAGTGCTATCACAATCCAAATATTTGCACCTGGTTATCATATTCTCTATCCTTCTGCCTCCACAAACTGACCTTATATCCAAGCTAGATATTTCCTAGATCAAAGCTCTACCTATAACCTATTTTTCCTGAAATAGTGAATAGTCCTCATGTCTGGTCATTTCCATTGCTTTCAAACATCACAAAATGCTTCAAAAGTACCGATTCCATCCAGAATCAATACTTTGTCATGCTTTTTGCAAGGGAAAAATGAGAACACCATTGAAGAAAAAGACTCTAATTTTGATTTTGCTACTGAAAATAATAACTGTGTGAAAGTTTTAACTGATAAATTATTGTTGGGAATATTTACTAAATGTATTGGAAATTGTCTATATTTTTGAGTTTTTAATTGTCTATATTTTCTTATGTGTGCATATATGTATTATATAATATTTTACTATATTCTTAATTTTTACTGACCAATATGTATCTCCTGTACAAAAGTTTTTTAGTAGGCACAATGTGTTGAGTTGATGGTCTAAATTGAGTTTTCTTGTGTGTGTGTCGGAGGAGGGGGGTGTGAGGTATGATTTAATGTGTTAAAATCATGTCGATTATTTTTATTTTTATTTTAGAAGTCTTAAAGTACTTTCAAAACATTTGGCCCAAAGGCCTGTATCTCATGTCAGTAAGAAACGAAAGTTGCAAAAGGACTCTTTGATTTAAAAATAACATTTTTACATATTTTCCCTATTAGAAAATTAGAAAATTACTGGGTACAGGAAACTCTTCTTGTATCATGTTCATTATCTCTTCAGAGGTTGGTATTTACAAGCCACTCCCACATAAGTATAAATTATTTCAATCAGCTTTGTCTGTGTGTTTTTCTGCTAAGAGAGAATGGGACTGTCCATCATGAGTGGAGATAACTGGAGAGTACTATGTTAGGTAACTAGCTAGAGAGTTGTAATACACTCTCTATGGAGGGCATTAAGGAAGAAGAAAGGAGAATGCCAGGCATTCAGGAGGTGAGGAATTCCACTCAAGTTTTGCTGACACAATGTATTATACTCTGGCATCCCTGAAAATCATATTAAACCTTGCCTATGATTCTAGAGCTACAGGTGATATAAGACCACAGCTATATTCAAACAGGAAATTGGGGTTTATCTTTGCCTTATTGTCTGTTTGTCCAACTGATGTATATTTGTTGTTGTTTTCTTACTTAAAAATTTAAACACAGCTATGGATGTTTTGAAGCAATGTAGATTAGCCTTAGAGAAATAGGCATTTATTATTGGATATTTCTATTTATACTATCACTCTGGCTTAAAAAGATCCATGATACCTCAATGTGCAACCACCAGAGGGAGACAAGTTCAGATTACATTTTTTCTTAGAACATAGTAGAATCACTTAAATGTTATGTGCACATATATTTTTTAAAACAAAATGAGGTTTGTATTATTGACTAATATGTCACTTGATCAATGCTATATTTATATTGACGTTTCAAAGAGATATGAGAGAAAGCAAAAGAAAACAGAAGGAAAAGTATGGGAGAAAAAAATCTTGATCTGGGGGCTTAGTTTATTACAGAATTCAGAGAGAACATCCTATGAAGATGGTCATATTCCTGTGACAGTTTCCTGAGCATGTCCATCTGGAGGTGCATGCTATGTGGGTACCAATTTAGGAACCAACCCAGAATTCTAAAAGTAGAATTTTCAAATTTTCTTTAAAACTAGCTTTTTAATGCCACTTTTCCATTCTATCAGCCTGGTCTTTGAGGGGGAAAAAATACACAGAGGACTGTTGTGCCCTTTCTGCTCCTTCAACTTTTACTATTCTTCCCAGTTAATTGACAAGTCCCATCAATCCTCCTGCGAAATTCCTCTAAGTCTTAGCCTCTTTTCTCTTTCCACTGTCATTGCCCTTTTGCCTGCTTTTGTCATCTCTTGCCTGTTCTATTTCAGAAGCATTATAACTGTTCTTCCCTGACTTTGACTTGTCCCAGTTCATCTCCGCTCCATTGCCAGTTAGTTATCTTTTTAAAACACAGGCCTGATTATGTCACTGGCTTACTAGAAACTTTTGAAAGCTCCCTTTTGCATTCAAAATAAAGCCAAACTCATTAATATGCTTGTCAAAACCCTCACTGCCCCCAACTTAAAAAAAAAACAAAAAAAAAAAACCAGTAATTTTCCATTCTAACTTTTCCCCATCTCTATCCCCATATCCTTTTCCACAACTTATCTCCACTGCTAATATAAAGTCTCCAAGAAGGAATTCATTTCTCATCATTATTAGAAAGCAGTAGTGGACATAATCAATGATATTTATCCCTTTCTCATTATGTCACCAACAACTTTGTTAATCTTCTAATAGTTTTTTTTTTCTTCAGTTTTCTTCTAACCTCCGATTTTCCATTGCCAAAAATAATCTCCCTAAGATGTCAGTATCTCATTTCACTATCTAAGGTACCCTCTGTGAGATGATGGTGTGATTCTTCATGCAGGAATTTAGCATTCTCAATTATTCAGTCTCTCCTCCAACCTTCTCTCTCTCCCCTCCCCACTGATAGTCAGGTAGGTCTTCCTCCAGTTCCATTGTTTCAGGCTGGGTCTCATGGTTATGCTTTTCATCCTTTGCATCAGATGTTGCCTTTCTCCATTGTCCTTTTACATGTCTTCTCTTGGCTTCAAGAAATCTCTTTTTTGATTACCTTTTCTAAACTACCTTTATATTTTGGTTCAGCATCTTTCTAATTTACTCCCCAATCACTCATTGGCCCATCTTATTACCTATCTCATGTGCATTCATCTTACATCTCCACCTTGTTTTTGAGCTCCTGTGTTCCTAAGAACAAGTACTCTGGATTTTATTAATTTGTAGTACTGCTCAGCAACAGAGAGGTTTGGGCATATGTGTTGATTAATTTTGGTTCTGCTCTGTAATAAAGAGCAGGTTTGAAATTCCTGCCTTATAATTGTATAAAGATGATGGTTGATCCCTCTTGAAGAGGGGCTTTGAATGACATACTCCTCATGAGATTTCATGAGGTCAGGGTATCAATTTTGTACCCTATTGTTTTCCCCAAGCTTAGTACAGTGCCTGTCATAAGATAGGTCTCAAAAATATTGACTATTTTAATGAATTGTTTTGTATATGGTAACATGGGACACATTTTTGAATCCTCTTTCTCTTATGCAGACAATGCTCCTACATTTGTGACTAAATGAAAAAGAGGGCTGATAATAGGAAAGGGAGATACTTTTAAGCAGGTAAACTTCTGGAGCCCTTTGAGTAATACCAGGTGTACCAGTTAATAATGTGGATCTTTTTTCAATAAATGGAGCTATACATACTAGTATATTGATACATATGCCATTTGATATGTGTTATCTTGTTGTATTAACAGCAAGCTTAAAAACTTCATATGTCAAATTTTCTGAAGGTGTTAACATCATAGATATTTTTATGCTTAAAAATGTCAAATTTCATGCCAAAAAAAGAACATTTGTGAGAAGTTTTAATTCATTACTTTATTTTGAAGAAAAGTGCTGCTGAAATTTATTGTATACTTCGGGGAGCTTATGGTGAACATGCTCCATCTCAAGATACTTGTGAACACTGGTTTAAATGTTTTAAAAGTGATAATTTTGATGTGAAAGACAAAAAATGTCCAGGTCAACCAAAAAAGTTTGAAGACCAACAATTACAAGCATCATTGGATGAAGATGTGTGTCAAACTCAAAAACAACTTGCAGAAAGATTAAATGTTGCTCAACAAACAATTTACAATCCATTTACAAGCAATGGGAAAGATGTTAAAGGAAGGAAAATGGGTGCCACATCAACTGAACAAAAGACAAATGGAAAACCGAAAAGTCATCAGTAAAATGTTGCTTCAACTGCATGGGAGTCTTTTTTGCATCAAATGGTGACTGGTGATGAAAAGTGAATTTATATTGAGAATCTCAAACGCACAAAATTGTGGGTTGATCCAGGTCAACCATCAATACCAACTACAAGGGCAAGTTGCTTCAGAAGGAAGACTATGCTCTGTGTTTGGTGGGGTCTGGAAGGTGTGGTATTATGAGCTTCTAAAACCAGGTAAAATCATTAATACTGATAGCTACTGACAACAAATAATCAAATTGAACCATGCTTTGATGGTAAAATGACCACAGTGGGCCAGAAGACACAGCAAAGTAATTTTGCTTCATGATAATGCACCATCACGCTTTTCAAAACCAGCTAAAAACACGTTAAAGATCTTGCCTGGGAATTATCAACCCACCCACTGTATTCACCAAACCTTGCTCCTTCAGATTACCACTTGTTCCAATTGATGGCACATGCACTTTCTGAGAAGCACTTCAAAACATATGAAGAAATGGAAAATTGGGTCTCTGAATGGTTTGCCTCAAAACAAGAAAAATTATATTGGGACAGTATCCATAAATTACCTGAAAGATGGAGGAAATGTAAATCACTTTTGATGGTTCTCTTGAAATTACCCTGTTTACTTTGATTACAAAATCTGAATTATTAACCAGTACACCTAGTATGATGAGCTAACATTAGATTTTCCCTGAAACTCAATATTGTCAGTAAACTTTTGAGAAAAATGTTAGTTTTGCATGATTTATAGCCTCAAAATATGTAAGTAGGCATTCTATTTAGATTTACCAGGGTAGCTACTGCCTGCTAAATAAATATGTAAGAAAATATTTGATAAATTCTAACAATTAGTATCTGCTCATCTTGTGAGACACTTCATAATCTGTAACAAAACACTTTATTATATAATTACATTTAATTAACATGTAATAAACATATTAAAGGTAAGTGAAGTTGTATTTGAAGAACACATTACTATTTCTGACTATATGGTATAAATGGTGTTCTACTTGGCATTCTGTCAGCTTTTATTTGATGAGGGTTGACTTTCTACAAGGGAATACTGGTATTGAACTAATACAGTAATAGAGAATGCTGGTGTGTGGAAAGCATTGATCACTTGTGAGAGAACATGGGTCTTTCCATCATGAACAAGTCTAGTTAACTCAATCATCTCTCCATTTCCATTGTTGCCTCACCCTCCCCCAATCCAAGCCTGTTACTACTAGATGACTAAGATTTTCTTCTGTCTTCTTGTTTCTACTATCATTCTACAATCTATTCTCCATGTGCTATTCAGAGCAATCTTTCTAAAATGTAAATAAGATTATACCAATTCCTTGATTAAAATATTTTACGTACCATTCAAGTCACTAGAATAAAAGCTAAAGTCCTTACTTTGGAATCTCTTCATTATGACTCCTCCTCAATTTCTAATTTCATTTGCCTTTTCCAACTACCTCCCACAACATACACACAAACTCCATTTTAGGGGTATTATTCTTATTGAGATTCCTAGTGTGTGACATGCCTATTCCTACTTCAAGGCTTTTTCACATGCTATTTCTTTGATTTGGACAGGTCTTTTTACAGATATTTGCATAGCTGCCTTCTTAGATTTTAGGACATATGTTTTCCTCACCACATTTCCAGGCCATTTTCTCTGTATTGTACATATTTTTTTGTCTATAACCTTTACTCTCCAAAATAATCTTAATATTTATTTACTTGTTTCATGTCTATTTCTGCCTGGAGAATGTAAGTTCTAGCATGGCCAGTGCGGGTCAGTGGTTGAGCATCAACTTATGAACCAGGAAGTTATGAGTGGATTTCTGGTCAGGGCACGTCCCCTAGTGATGGGCTTGATCCCCACTGGCTGTCCTGCAGGAGACAACTGATCAATGATCACATTTCATCATTGATATTTCTATCTCTGCCTCTCCCTTCCTCTCTGAGATTTAAAAACACACAAAACAGCAAAACCTGTTTGTTTGTTTGTTTGTTGTTGTTTTAAGAATATACAGTGTCTTGATTCACTACCATATCAGTTAAAGTATATTGAGTGATTTAACCTACACGGGCATGTCAGTTTATGGAATTGTTTACCCACCTCCACTCTTCCTCATTTCTCTTTGGACTATTTTTTTTTTCATGGTAGGAATTCAAGTTACTACAGCAACCATAAATAGAGGATATAGATATAATGACCTGATTACTTGCTTGCATTAACATTTTGCTGTAATGAAGATGCTACTACCTCCATCTTTCCAGATGTTGCAATATTCTTCCCATATGTGAGGATTAAAAAGTACAGCAGCATTGTAGATGCAGCATTAGTTAACAATGGCCACCTCCTTGTACATGGGGGCAAAGTGGGCAGTGTATAAAAGAGGAAGATACAAGAGCTAATGGGTATGATGTTTAAGAAATAATAAAGTGTATATATGAGAATAAGTCTTCAGCAGCTAAAGGATTAAAGAGCTTTTGAAAACATGGACAGATCTAAGCATGGATACCTATAGAAACAGAATGAGTGAACAAAGAATCTGTAGACCACTATGATAACAATGAATCACAAAAGCATGAACTAAAAACAAACCATAAAAGAACAATTTTAATTGTGCAGAGCATGGATTGAGTGTTTTGCATTGCTGAGGGTTCTATAGTAAGGATTTGGACAATGTTTAATTGACTTGTAGCTGATAGATTTTGTTAGGCAGTGGGACACATGTGAATGAAGCTACTGTATTCAAAGGAGCCCAATTCCAAAGGAAATTCACGCAAAATAGCACCATGCTTATGCGCATAAACTGAGATACTTGAACATTGTTAAATTAGGGTGAAATCATTGAGAATGTCATAGCAGGTATCCTAAGGAGAAGTATTAACAATTCTGTATTTCTGGTTCATATGGAAATGCTAATACCACTTATGAAAGTAAAGTACAGGCATGGCATTATTATGATTAAGAACTTACAACTGTAGAGGTGTAGAGGGGTATATTAATAATATTATAGACAAGTTTAGCATAAAATGTAAGATGTGTAGCTAAATTAGCTGTATATTCCAGGCTGCATCTGGATTTCTTGTGAGCCTATTACTTTACAAAGCTAACAGGAGAATAAACCTTCTATGCTTCTTAGGGTGCTGAGACATTAGGCAGTCTTTGTTTTTTTTCCTGCAACATTTGTCCCTGGAGAGTGCCCAAATCTTCTAAAGCCTCTTTTAGAATGGCAGTATGTTATTTTAAAGTAGTAGTTAAGATCATCTTACTTGGGTGATGATGGCTGTTTCCCATGGCTAACAGCCATACTTGCCTCACAAATAACCTGAAAGTATGTTCATTTTTGCCACCCCTCTTGGAAGAATGTCTATAGTGGTTTACAGAAAAATAGCTTGTATAAATTTCAGTAACTCACCTACTTGTTTCTTTCTCAATGTTTCTTAGGAAAGCAAACAGAGGAGTCAATATTGGAGCGTTTTGGGGGATGACCATTAGGATGAGATAAGTTACTCCATATATAGTGACTATTTAATTCACTAGAATTTATTAGATTCTATTAGAGGAGAGAAAACTAGGAAAGTTCCTTAAGGGACTGCAAAGGGGAAGGGTTCTGGGAGGCATAAAGTTGAAGTTGCTATTATACCCACAAATAGATTTATTATTTTGGAAATCATGAGATAGCCATGTCAGGAGCTTGGATAATCAATCCTTTCTTTCTCTCTCTCTCTCTCTCTCTCTCTCTCTCTCTCTCTCTCTCTCTCTCTCTCTCTCTGCCAAGGGTTGGGTTTAAAACATATATGTAAAGTGCCATCTGGACGTAAATGATAAATATTAAATGATTAACTTACATAATAAACTTCATGATTTTGAAATTGTTCAGAAATTCAGTCTGAATTATGGAACAGTCTAAATTAGAGCATTTAAAAAATGTCGTCTTCTTTTGTGTGTGCCTTCCAGAGCACACAGTAAGTCAATTTAGTTTAATAAAAGTTGGCAAGAAATGGACTTTATTTTTTGAAAGTACTAGAAAAAACTTTAATTACATTATTTGACTTTTTTAGACAAAATGTACTCATGGTTCTATCCTCTTAGGAAGGTTAGGCATGTCTATTACAATTATGATTATAATCCTGATTAACTTAATGCATCCTTTTCTCAGGATGATTGTACAGACAAGCTCCAGATCCGATTTCTTTGCTATACATTCCACATTCCCACTACTTTGGTATCAATTATTTTGTGCCCTAGTGTGTTAAACTTTATGCTTCATCCTAGGACCAGTCAAGTCCTCCTGGTGGCTTGAGATTGTTGGTGTAGGCATTAGTCAACTACCATGCACAAATATCTCCTACAAATATTATGCTACCACCCCACCATACTTCCTCCTTGCCTGGAAAAACATCTTTCTCTCTTCATTCAAAGTATAGTCCTCTGATACAACAGGATACTCTTATTCTTAATATATCCAATCCATCCCCTCAGAGTCTCTAGTTACCATTGGGGGTAGGAGGTCATACCATTCATCTAGCATCATCAATGGAAATAGATGTTCCAGTAGCCCCAGTCCTCTGTGTCTTTCTTTTCTTCCTCCTGACATTGGAGAAACAGCAATCTCCCAAAGAAGACATTACATCTAAGCCTTTGTCTAAGCCAATCCTTCATCTCTAAACCTCAGAAGAAACCTGTGGGAATTTTTCAAGCCTGTTGGCAGTGGTGGGTGGAGGTGGGTGCTCTTTTTCCTGCAATCTTGGCAGAGACTTATAAAATTTGCATCTCCATTCGGAAGCTAATTTCCCCACTGATATTGGGAACCACAGATTTTTTTTTTAATTCAGCTGATCATATAACCATTTTTCCCATGGAAAAATGCATTCCAAGTTTTGACCATCTGAGTTAAAAGTAGTGGTGAAACATCATTGGCATATTATCTGGGGACTGCTTATCAGCCCCAATATAGAACAGCTCAATTTATATAAATGTAATGTGTAGTACAAAGAAAAATGAATTCCATCCATCTTGAATTTTTGACAATTTTGTGTCTGATCCTTCAAATTCTTAAAAAAGCAGTAGGTTTTCCTTTTGTCCCCCTCTCATAATCTAAAATAGTGTACCTGCCTTTTAAATTGATAAAATGTAGTCAATAAATTTTTTGAATATTCTGTGGAGACAAGGCAGGTGTCAGCATAGTAAGTGCCCCTGTATGTCTTGTATTCTGGAGGAGTTGAGAAGAATTTCTGAACATTTCAGATATCCTTGGCTAATCATTTGTGTAAGTAAGAGTGGTGGCATAATACATGTGTGTGTGTGTGTGTACTTGTATGTAATTAAATATTTAGGGAAAGATGTATAAGAAAGTAGAAATATCTGTTGCTTCCAAACTGAAGAAATGGGTTGCCTAAAACAGGCATAGAAAAGATAATTACAGTTCACTCTATAGCATTCTATACCATTTCATTTTTTTCAGCATGTTGATGCCTTAACTATTTAAATAAAATTTAAAAACAAAGCTAGAGGTCATTGGCTGGTCCATTTTATATCTTCAGTGTCAGTTCTGAGGGACATGTCTAATAAACACTTTGAGGCTCCCACAAGAGTGACTAATAGCTTTAGCCCTTTGGCCTTATCACTTGGCTTGACCCTGGGAGTAGAAGGAATAACACAGGATAGGAAACTCTGTCATTTACTGGAGTGCTATATGCAGCCTTAATGTCACCCTGTAAATGACAAGCCTCCTGATACAAATCACCTTCCTTGCTTATGAACATTTCAAGAAGAAAGTGCCAGTAGATACTTGGGTAGCCACAGCAGCATGCAGTTGAAACAGTCATCCTTAATACTGTCCTTTCTGTGTGGGACTGCATGAGGGTTTCCTGGAGAGTGAGGTTGATTTAGGGATCAGGGATCAGCTGCTGAGGCTGGCCCGTGGAAAAGACAAACCAAGCATTCACACCCCAGACCACTCAATACCAGCATTGTCTCCAATCCATCTTTCATAAGGGGGCTCCAAGAGGGGGAGGGGGTAAGGGAAGAAGAGAAAATAAACCTTTGTAATCCTGTAAGTGAAAAGGCAGGAGAGAGGCAAGGAGGAGCAAGATATGAGCATGGAAAGTCAGTTGCCAGGAATGTTTAACTTTGAAATCAACTTTGGCTTTTAATTTTAGCCTCCGTTGTCAAGTTTATTCTCTGTTTTACATTCCTCATCCTGTCTTTCAGCACTGGTCCCCCTCGATGCCCCATGCTTCCCTGACCTTTTCTGTTTCACTCCCTTCCTCTGTCAAGCTTTGCCTTCTCTTCTCATCTCCTTTTCCTCCTTTTCTCCCTCTTCCTCTCCTTTCTGGGATGGACTCTTGCTCCCATTCTTTTATAGCCTGAGTCTGTCTCGTTGTCCCTTTCTCTTGCACAGTATCTCTAAGCTCCATTCCCTCTTCTTAAGGAAATCAGCCAGACCTCGAATGGAGCTGTTGTCCTGACAACCTAAAGGTGCATCAGGCTTTCATTGAGGCTGGTGCTGCTGAAGGGGGCAGTTGTGCGAAGCGAGGGGCCAGGCCAAGGGGCGGGCAATGGGAGTGACGTGAGGGGCTGTTGAAATAGGTGGGGGTAGGGGGAGGTGCTGAGCCCAGAGAAGGAGGGACTGGAGAGAGAAACAGGAAAGGGAGGAGGGGGGAGAGAAGCTCTGGGCTGCTGCTGCTCTGTGGGTTTCTTTACATTCCCTGCTGCCACCCGCCAGCCCGGGAAAGTGGGTTACAGAGGGAAGGAGCTCAACTCAGACAGACACTGGCAAAGGAGCAACCAGCCCCGAATAGACCGGAGAACACCCTCCGCTGGCAGCCTTCCCTTCATCTTTTCTAGAGGGTTTTATATTTGTACTCTCCCTTTTGAAATTTTGTTCGTTTGACTTTCACCCCCTTCGCTTGGGTTTTCTGAGTGCTGTGTTAAGTCTTAGAGGGAAAAGAGACTGAGCGAGGGAGAGGGACCGAGAGCGGCAACGCGGAAAGGACCACAAACTGGCTGAGCCGCTCCGCCTTTGCCGTGGATGAAAGCCCTCTGTGGGTGAAGCCCCCTCGGCTCAGCAGCGCGCACACACTCCAGAGCACAGGACCCTCAGCTCGCGTGACCACCATGGTCGGCAGAGTTCAGCCTGATCGGAAACAGTTGCCGCTGGTCCTACTGAGATTGCTCTGCCTTCTCCCCACAGGACTGCCTGTTCGCAGCGTGGATTTTAATCGAGGCACGGACAACATCACCGTGAGGCAGGGGGACACGGCCATCCTCAGGTAGGGCTCTCGGGCAACTTTTCTACTGTGTGTGTGTGGTGTGTGTATGTGTAGGTTCTGTGAGTGCCCGCGTCTGTGTGATCTCCTTGAACTCCAGCTCCTCATGCTGCAAGGCGTGTGTGTGTGTGTGTGTGTGTGTGTGTGTGTGTGTGTGTGTGTGTGTGTGTGTTTCACTGACTGGACGAGGTATCTGCCAACAAATTTCAAGGGAATTCCTTGGTCCCTACCAAGGACCAGCAGGGTTGGTTAAATGTTGTTTGGTTCCAAGGACCTTGTTTCTCTCACCGAGAAAAGGCTGGCTTCCCTCTGGTGTTAATGACTTCTGGACAGTATTCTTGCTTTTGCAATTGCAGATGCTTTGCGCTTCAGAGTTTTGTTGGGGTTCCTTAATTGGGAAAGAAGAGTTGTTGAATTATGGCTCTGAGAGTGGTGCACAGTACTGCATTCTCCATGGTGTGTGTGTGTGTGTATGTGTGTGTGTGTGAATAAGCACATCAGGACTTCCCTCTGCCCAGCAGGAGTCCTATAGGAGACTTGGTGTAAGCATCTTCTAATTGACATTGAGGCAATAAATCAATCTTAGAACTTTGGTTAATTACTGAGCCTTTTCTGGAATGTGGATAGAAATCAACAAAAGAATAAAGAGAAGAACAAGAAGAAAATAATAGAATGTGCCAAATTGCAGATATTTAAGAATAGAGGTGTTAAGCACAGAGGTTAGGGGAAAATTAATCTGGCATGAAATTGATATTTCAAGTTGGTTACTGACCTCTAAGTCTTATCTCTGTGCAGCTCTATCAAACTCTGAAATATAACTTCGGATTGAAATTTGGAAAGGAAGAGTCCCAAATCCTTAGTAGTTTGACCCCTGTAAGGGACAGTGAGTGAGAAAAACTCGAATAGAATCTACCATAATTCTAGTTCTAAAAAGCTTCAAGCTTCTTTTCCTGTATTTCTCTTCTTTCTAACCCCTTACACCTCCTGTACATACCCCTTGTCCTTTTTCCTAGCTTTCCTTGAATTTCCATCAGATTCTAACAAAAATTTTAAAAAAGAATGAAAGAAACTGTTCTCCTTAGAAGCCTTTAAAATCTCATTTCCTCTAAATAAAATGGCCCAGTGTCAGTTTGTCTATCTAGCTAATGTTGCTTGTTGTGGCAATAAAAACCCCAGTATACAATAGCAAATAAACCTCTAATCTGTGTGCAAGGAGCTGATAGTGCATAAACCCTGGGGCATCAGGGAGCAGTTCTACAGCAGAGCTGCCTACAGCAGCAAAGTTTTCTTTCCTTTTCTCAGAAATAAATTTGGTTGGCTGTCACAGTGTCCTGCTTTGGGATCTCTATCCTTGTTAGAGGTGTGTGTGTGTGTGTGTGTGTGTGTGTGTGTTGCTGCAGATGTAAAAACTCAGGAAATCCTAATGTGTAAGTACTTCTTCATTTCCTGAGCATTGGATGATTATGAATCCCAAACATCCTACTATCCAAAGCAGATTTTCTCTCCCAGCTCCCCAGCCTTGTAAACCTGCCTGCATGATTTATCCACATGGAGTAATAAGATTTATAGAGTAATTTATCTGTTTGCAGAGGGATTTGGACATGATGCAGATAATGTTTTTCCAAACACATAAGCATGCTGTCTTCACGCTAGCTTTACACTCCCTGACATCATTAACCCTTTGCTAATAAAGCAGTGTTTATAAATGTGTGCCATCCCAAGAAGTATTTCTTCACCTAATATGAGATTGAGTATGGGAGAAGTGAATACCCTGGATGTCTAAGTTTTTATTTAAATGTCCATGAACTTTGAAGGTTTTCCTACATCAGCAACACCTATATCCTGAGCTATTGATAGTAAAGAGTTAGATAAGCCTTGAAATGTTAATTCAGAAGGAAAAAACAATTGCTATACTTCTATATACTATATGCATAGAAGTCAGTGTCTATGAGATATATATATATATATATATATATATATATATATATATATATATATATTGCTTTTGTGTGTCTATAACTCAGAAGAAATGGAGGTTTTAAGCTGTACACTTTAGTAGTCATTACAGTGTGAACTGGGGGTAGTGAGAAAAGAGAATAAATATAGAAGCAGTTATTCCCAGGAAAAGGGAAGATAGACTCACAGAGCATGCAAAGTAGGCACCTGTGAGAGTCCCTTGCTTCCCCAGACCTCTCACCTCATGTGCCCTCCTTTTCATTTCCCTTGCCTTGGACAAGGCTTTATATCTGGGTTGGTGGAGCTTGATCAGAAGGGGGGGGAGAGAGAGAGAGAGAGAGAGAGAGAGAGAGAGAGAGAGAGAGAGAGAGAGAGATCCCTTTGTTTTTTCAGCTGACCTTCTTCTCAATCTCTTTAACTGAATCCAGTAAGCTTTGTAGGTCAGTTTCCTGGTGAAGAATGGTGCTCTTGCTTTCTGTTTACAAGTACAGCCTGGGAAAGGCTTGCTTCTACTTTATTTGTGACGTTTTACTGAGGGCATGTGCTTCTAGGGGAGGAGAGGAAGGATAAATTGATTCATTGGAAGCCACAGTGATGTTTGGCACTGTGAAAGTGAAGGGGGGAAATTCTCCCTCAGTGAGTGTGTGGCCCTGAATAATCTGAAATGGCATCAGGAAGCCAGGGTGGTTAATGATTCTGGTGGCCCAATGACAGAAGGTTCGCCAACCCTGTCCCTAAAACATTTAGCTTTTCTACCTTACGTCCATGAAAAGAATGTGGGTTTTTTTGTGTGTGAATTGATGTTCATTTTTGTATAACTATGATATTTGATGTAAATATGCATCTTGCTAGGAAAATGCACACTAGTCTTGGAGTCTTGTTCCGTACTTTCTATCTTTTGGAGGGGAAAAAAGAGTATAGAATGAAGATAACAACACCAGATGGAAAGAGAGATACTCTCATGTATGTAAAGCTAACCTTTTCATTTCCCAGAGAAGATTGTAGAACTTTATTGGGTCCTTTATGAGATTATTTAAGAGCTGAAGGAAACCACACCATCCTTCATCTCAAAGGCAAAGAATCAAAGCAGTAGCACCTGGGGATACTTGTAAGGCTTCTAAACCAGCATTTGTGTTTATATTTGTATGAGCAGTGAAGTATGTAATGCACTTATTTACAGGACTTCATTTGTGGGGAGTCTCAGCTATATTTTTCAGAACAAAGTACACCTGCTTCACTGCCACCCCCTCTCAGTATAGGAGTTCATCAGGTACCGGATGAGATTCTACCACTAGTGTTTCCAACCCTCTCTCCTTGCACGCAGGCACCCATACAGATTCAGCTCCTGGATGATCTTGGCAGGTTGAAACTATGTAGCTCTCTTGATAAGGGAAAAGTAGAAACAGATAATGTTCCAATCAAATCTTTAAAATTTAATTTTCAACAGTCTCGCAAAGTATATTTTCAGTATCAACAGCATATATCTTTAAGATAATTATAAAATACTTGATCTCAATGTATTTGTTTTTAAGGTAACTTAGTCAAAATTATAAATGCATGTATATCTGAATATATAGCCTAAGAACATATATGGTAAAATGCAGGTACTTCACACTATTGTGTCATTCAATATTTTAAATTTGACGTATTGAAATTTTATTTATTTCACAATTCTGACTCTATTTGATGTTTGTGAGATATTACAGTACTTCCTATGGTGATAACATTTTTCTCATATAAATGTGAATGTACCTAATAAGTGTTAGCTGTATGAAACTTAATATCTAATAACTATTATAAACTTAATAGTTTATGATAGTTAAATTTTTTAAGTTTTCAAAACTTTAGGTATTTTCCCACGCATGTTTCTACATTAAGGGACAAAAGAAGAATCAACACAAAAGATGTGATTAATTAACATAAAATGTAAACATTTTATGCACATTTCAAGGGGGGAAATGGTTTCTCTTCTATAAGGCATCTGGAATGCCTATATTAACTAAGAAAGTGTCAACACTCAAACAAACTCCTGACGCAATGAGATTTTTTGTAACATAATTCTCCATGTGAAAGCAAACTTTGTGGGTGTGGGTCTATAGAGAGAACTTGGAACAATTATAAGGTTTTTTGTTTTTGTAACTATGTCACTGAAGGTAATCAACATACATTGGTTATTACTGATATTTCAAGAACCATCCATTGTCCATAAAATTCTTTATTCAATATATTTGGTAAATAATGAAATATAGCATACTGTATATTATCTAGGAATATGGCATATTACATACATGTTTTGAAAGGACGTTTGGGATGTTTATGTTCCTGCGAGTTATATCATTTGTTGTCAGTTGTGGCCTAAGGAACAAATGCAGATTGTGATAATTTGTTTTTCTATAAGTACAAAACACCTAAGTACTAACACACACACATCATATTAAAGTGATTTCTCTGTTTTATGTACTTTGACTTTGAATGAATTATTTGTAGAATTGTGGTGCAAACCATGAAAAGTGATGGACTCATCCACAAAATCAGTTGGTAAGAAAGGTTTAAAAATTGTGTTTCTTTAAGCTGGTTCTACATAATAGCAAACTCAGGCAAAAAAGGATTAGTGCATTTTGCTATGGTCTCTGAGAGCTTCACATAAAAATGTCTGTGACTCATCTGTAGGAGGTTGCCCAAATGTGTGCTGATCGCCTCACTGTCATTACCTGACCTTAGAGAGCTCTTCTCTTCAGACCATTACTGAGGGCTTACGACCATTTGCCCTGTTCTTTTCTGAATGTCCTGCCTGTTAATTTGTAAGACTCAGAAGATGTGAACTCAATTTTGGATCTATCCTTGCATGCAACATGACTTTGAGCAAATCCCTTAAATGTTTTGAGCTTTGGTTTCTTTTATAAAGCATCTAAACCATCTTAAATGTGACTCCATGGGGTTGTTTAAGGAAGCTCATAAGAAGTAAAGTAAGAAAGTTTAAGTATTAGTGGTTTTCCAACCATATGCAGCTAGTTGTTCAGACTTTACATATTTAAAAAAAAATCAGTGTTCTTAGTCTTAAAGGTGTACCAAAGTTATATGGAGTGCTTGTTAAAACAAAAGTGATGTAGCTCCAATTTTCAGATCTTCTGATTCTGTAGGTCTCTGATAGGGTCTGAGATTTGCATTTCTAAGAAATTCTTAGATGCTGCTGATGCTGCAGGGCTGGGCCTCACAGCTTGGGGACCTCTGACCCTGCTACTGAAAGTGTGTTCTGCAGATGGGCATCTGAAGTATCTCATAGTCGCCTATTAAAATCCAAAACCTTGAGGTCTATCCAAGACCTAATAAATCAGCATCTACATTTAACAAGATCCCCAAATGAATCATAATGAATGCACATTAAAGTTGGAGAAGTACTGTTTTAGACAGTTCACAACTATGTACATTACAATCATCTGGGGACCTTAAAACACTGAAGTCACACATTTTCTACTCTCAGGAATTCTGATTTAATTAGGTTAGGGCAGGGCCTGGGCATAGGTTTTTACAAAAATGATTCTGAGATATACACATGTTGAGAACCACTGTGTTCTCATTGTTCAAGGAATAACAATCCTTTGTGGGCCAGCATTTAATAGACATGTAGTAAAAATCATGTTATATGGCTTAAAATAGGTCAACAGCAAAGATGTAAAAATTCAGTTGAGAGAGAGAATAGAGATTGTCATAGATCTAGTTCTTTACCACATGATCTCCATTGTCATGGAAAATGGGGTGACATTATTTTAATACTACTGGCCTGGTGCACAGATTTATGCACATTGAAAGGAAACTAATTAGAAGAAATATTTGCACGGTCATTACATTACTGCAGAAAATTACATGTCAAATAGTATATATAATAGAGTATTATAAAATTAAAATACAAACTATTTTAGTATCACTATTTGCACTGTATGATAGAAGTGTCCGAGATGAAAGAAAAGTAAAATGTATATGAAAATAATATACAAATTAATTAATAAATAAACAATATTCTGTTGACGACATTGCTTTTTTTTTGGCTTCAGAGGTATGTTGTACCAATAGTTGGTCTTCAAATACATTTTGGTGTCGTGTGCTATTGGCATCAGTGAGAGCTTTATGTGTATTGTGCAAGCACGAATCAATGTTTATTTTTAAATGCATCATATGTACTGGCCAGCCTGTTGGTTGGTCAGATGGATGGTTGGTTACTTAGTCATTTATATCAAAGATGGATCCAATTTAAGTAATACCTATTGAAATAACATTACATTTGATTTTTTCTCAAGTTGATTGTCTTGTGTTCTGTCTTTCATTTATATTAGGCAAGACACAAAACAGTTCTAGGTATTTTTAATGCAATCATAAGATAAATATCTTCATTATTAACTTACACAAACAGACTTAATTGTGTGCACTTTTGTTTTCATATATAATTTATAAGATAATAAATATTATAAACTGTAATAACTAATATGTTTATAGAATTCATCTCAACTTTTACATGGTGATCAATCTGTCATTGAAACTTAAAGATAAGTCTGTGTCATAGGTAAAAACTTTCACCAACAGTACATACAGTGTGTTCAGAATGCTCAATAAATATACTGAAAACCATGATCTAAATAACTTGAAATAGTCTTATTTATTAAATGAAGATAACTGGCAATTACTGGGTCTACTAATTAAGCTATTTTATGATTAAATGAAATACTATATATCCAAGTATCTTGTAAACTGTGAAATGCTATAAAATGTATGCTCTTAATGAGATTATCATTATATTAATAATAGGGAATAACTTTTAGAAAATTAGAAAATTTTAAATAAAATGAGCTTTTAATTTTATTTCTAGGGTCAAGATTGGTCACTAGATGTTTGTATCATTTAAATTCAAAACCTTGTAAGCCATACCAATCTTAGAATAGAGTTGAATTTTTTTATCAGGAATACAAGGCAAGTGGAACCTTTTTTTGGGTAGGTAGTCACCTGTAATCAAAACATAATCTCAAATTAATGAATGATTAACCTTCACACACACACACACACACACACACACACAAATGTGCTTCAGATTTTGTTACTTACTCTGGGACAAACTTGAAGAAATTTAGAGTAAGAAAAGACCTTGGGTATTATACAGTTCACCATTTCATTTGAAAGTGATGTAAGTAAGAAAAGAAAAATGTAGTTTGTTGTCCAAAGATTTGGGTGACCATTAGAGAACTAGAATTCATATCTCCTAATTACCATTATGAACTCTGAAAAGATCTTCTTGGTTTTCATACTATCCCATGATGAGCTGTTTTTAACACAAAATGATGCTAAAAAATTTCTCTTTCTCTCTTCTCTTCCTTCATCTCCCTTCCCTTCTTCTCATTCCTCCCCATGATTCCCTTCCCCTTCTCTTATCTCCTCTCTATTCTCTTTTCCTTTGTCTCACATTCTCTTCCTCCTCTATACTTCTTCCCACCCCCTGTCTTCTCTCTCTCTCTCTCTCTCTCTCTCTCTCTCTCTCTCTCTCTCTCTCTCTCCCCAACAAATCAAAGTTGTGCTTATTTACAGGAAATGCTTTACATTTATTTTCTATCTATATTAACCAAGTGGATTTTCTTTCCTTTACTTGCAGGCTCCATGTTGTCATATTCTCAAAGCCATTCTTGGCAGAATCTACGTAACTTTGTCTTAATTTTTCTTTTTGCTTCTGGTGCTCTGCCTATTACTCAGATTTTTATCTGAATTCTTAGCTTTCCCCCACCCCACCAGTACTTCATTTGGGTTCCTAAATCTTACTGTCATCTTATTGTTACTTATGACCTTCTGCTTAAGTCTCCTGCTACTTTTTCTTACAAGCCCTGGTTCAGATGGCTGCAGTGAGATTGCAGTTCAGGTCTCTGCCTTCAGTTGCAGACTAGTCTTTGCACAATCTCAGGGATTACTCTACATCTGGTGGTCGTTGTAGGTTATAGTGAAAATCCTTTGAGAAAGGTAGATTCCCCCCCCCCCTAATTTGCACAGAATTCACTTTGTGCTAACAGTAGTCTTGTGGTGTTAAACTGGAAGGAACTGGATAGAGATCTAGACCCCTTTCCTGAGATGGTGGAGGAACTGTGTGATAAACCTTTCTGCAGGTACCTGGGGTTTTCTGGTGTGGCATGCAGAACAAGGTCTTATAAAACGTTCTTAGCAGTTGAATGCTGGGGTCAAGAGAGATCCAATATGTTACAGCAAGAAAAGGACAGAGCACAGTAAAAGAAATAGCAGGTCAGCAACTCTCAGTGAATCCCATAGGGAGGCCTGTCAGATCTCAGTAGAAACTCAGGCACGAGGCTGAGGATCAGACAAGGAGGAGAGTCCTTGGGACAAGGGCTGGCTTAACCAAGGCAGAGCCTTCAGGAATAAGGGACTCATACACCAAACATAGTCTTAAAATAGGTAACTTAGTGTAGTATAAAGTGAATCTCTGTATCAAAACTATTGTCAGCAAAGGGTGACATAGGTATGAATCTCAGAGTACTAAGCTCCACCTTTTAAAAGTTTTGCTATGTAAGTTCAGGATCATAAAACCTGGTCCAGCTAGGTGGGGAAAAGATGGAGGCAAAGGTCCAAAATGAAGTGAGAATTTGACACTACTTGCTTCTCCCTGCTTTACATATTTAATCTCCCGGATTACATATTTAGCCTAATTAGAACTTCCAAGATTCCATATAATTAGCAGAACCATGGTCCTGACTATCTCAGGCCTGTTGTGTTCCAACATTGATCTAGAAATGGGACCAGATCCTTCAAAGCTTCTAATCATCCACAACATAAAATCAAAGCTCTTTCTATAGGCTAATTCTTCATGACCTGCTACTGCATTGCATTCACTAATTCAGAACCAATTACAGTTTCTGCTCATGAACATGTGAATGTATATACATAGCAGAGCTGGTTCTTACCTTTGTTCACATTGCTCTCCATGTCTGGAACCTCCTTTTCTCCCTCATGAAATCTCCCCTTTATACTCTATACTTCTTTACTAGGCTACCTCCTTGCTGTTCCTTCTAGGTTCAAGGCTATTTCTGGTAGTTCTAATGCTATATCATCTATGAAATCTCCCATACTGGACTAAGTACTCTGTATTTTATTGCTGAATATATATATATATATATATATATATATATATATATATATATATATTCTAATAAAAGGGTAATATGTAAATTGACCATCACTCCATCACACTTAAGCCATGCCAACCATTCAATCAGAGCAACTATGCAAATTAACCCAGTCAAGATGGTGGCTGGTAGCCACAGAGCAAGAGCAAACAGGAGGCTTCTGTTACACCAGCAATGGAGGAAACTGCCTGCCTAGGCAAGCTGTAGTCTCCACTCAAAGCAACAATGTTTCAGTTATAGAAGATAAAACCTCAGAAACCTGATTCCAGCCAGCCTCACTGGGATGTTGGGTCAATGGGAGCTATTGCCAGCCTACAGTCATCAGCCCCTCACCCAGGATGGCCAGGAATCCCAGCCGTGGGAGAGGGCACACCCACCTTGAAGGGGCTGGGGCCAGCCTGCACACAGCCATCAGCCCCTTACCCAGGCTGGCCAGGCACCCCCAGCAGGTACCCAAACCCTGAAGGAGATGTGGCCAGCCTGAAAATGGCCTGTAGCCCCTCACCCAGTCTTGCCAGGCACCCCAGCAGGGACCCGAACGTTGAAGGAGATGTGTCCAGCCTGAAAATGGCACTCAGCCCTTCACCCAGGCTGGCCACACCCCCATGTTGTGACGGTCCCCACTGGGGCGTTTGGCCAGACTGCACACAGCCATCAGCCCCTCACCTAGGCTGTCCAGGCATGCCAGAAGGTGGACATCCCCTGAGGGGTCCCAGACTACAAGAGGGCACAGGCTGGGCTGAGGGAGCCCCCCAACCCCAGGTGCACAAATTTTTGTGCACCGGGCCCCTAGTATGTGTGTGTATACACACACACACACACACACACACACACACACAAATATACTAGAGGCCCGGTGCACAAAAATTTTTGCACTCGGGAGTTCCCTCAGCCCGGCCTGTGCCCTTTTGCAGCCTGAGACCCCTCAGGGGATGTCCACCTGCTGGCATGCCTGGCCAGCCTGGGTGAGAAGCTGATGGCTGTTTGCAGGCTGGCCAAGCCCCCCAGTGTGGACCCTCACCCCATTGGGGTGTGGCAAGCCCGTTTTCAGGCTGCCTACAGTTCCCTAAGGTTTTGAGTCCCTACTGGGGTGCCTGGGCATCCTGGTTGAGGAGCTGAGGGCCGTTTTCAGGCTTTCAGGCTGCCCAGAGCTCCCATTGACCCAAGGTCTCAGTAAGGCTGGCTGGAATCAGGTTTCTGGGCTTTATTTATCTTCTATAATTGAATCACTAGTGCTTTGAGCCAAGGCCTAGGCAGGTAAGGAAGCCTCCTGTTTGTTTCAGCTCTGTGGTTTCTATAATTGAAACATTGTTACCATGAGCAGAGGCTCATCCAGCCTAGGCAGGCAGTTGCAATGGAAGCCTGCTGTTTACTCTAGCTCCCTGGCTGCCAGCTGCCATCTTGGCTGGGTTAATTTGCATACAACCGCTCTGATTGACTGGTGGGCATGGCTTAGCATCCTGGAGAGATGGTTAATTTGCATATTACTCTTTTATTAAAAAATATATATTAGTGGCCCAGTGCATGAAATTTGTGCATGGTGTGGGGGTTCCCTCAGCCTAGCCTGCACCCTCTCCAATTCTCCAATCAGTGACTCCTTGTGGGATGTCTGACTGCCAGTTTAGGCCCAGTCCTTGTGGGACCACTGATTCCTAACCACTCACCTATCTGCCTGCCTGATTGCCCCTAATTGCCTCTGCCTGCCTGTCTGCCTGCCTGATCACCCCTAACTGTCCTCCCCTGCTGGCCTGATCTTGGCCCCAACTGCCCTCCTCTCCAGGCCAGATCGGCCCTAACTGCCTTTGCCTCCGCCCCCACCACCATGGCTTTGTCTGAAAGGAAGTCAGATGTCTGGAAGATGTCTGGTGGACTCAGTCTAATTAGCATATTGCCCTTTTATTTGTATAGATAGATTATATAGGATAGAATTGCTTAAATGAGGGGGAAAGGCCTTTTTCAGCAGGAGAAGATGCTCATGGCAGACAAAAATACATAATCCCTATATCTGGACTGATAACCAGCCATTTGCACTACACTGCCAAACCAGTCATTAAAAAATTGAATCACTTTCTTACACCTTACACCAAACAGCTGTTGCCCTTAAAACCCCTTCTCAGCCCTCACCTTAGGTTCTGCCTTTGCATTTCACCCAGATTAGGTTCTGATTGATCAGTTTCTATGTCAATCATCATCAAAAGCTCTGCCTCCTAGGCAGCCATTTGCTCCTTACAGTTCACCCAGATTTGGTTCTGATTGGTCAGTTTCTATGCCAGAGTCTCTGGGCCAACCTCCAGGCCTGATCAGAGAGGCAATCCTGATCACCAGCCCCTGTGGAGGCCTGGAGAGAAAGAGAGAGGCTAGGGCTGATCAACAGCTGCCACAGAGGCAACAGATCAGACCCTACTTCTTTATCCAGGGCTCTCTTTTGGCCTGATCCACAGCCCCCTTGGCAATCAATGCTGGGTTGCCATGGCAACCCAATACTGACTGCAGGACTGACTTCCCATAGGTCAAGCCATTGGTCATTTTGGACATTACAGACCCTGGATTTTTATATGTTAGCATAGTGAAAATAGTGAAATGTTTATATATAGAGGGGGGTTTTATATATACCCTATGAAATAAAGAGTTAATATTCAAATGGCCATCATGCCCTTTGGCCCTCGCACCCCTGCGCTGGAACTGCTCAGACATTCAACACTGAGGAAAGAGGAATGGGGGCCAGCTTGGCACAAATGAGCTCATGAGAGAGGAATGGGGACCAGCCAGGCTGCAGTCTGGGAGAGGGACAAGTCGCCCTCCCTGCAGTCTTGGGCATCAGCGGCTGCTCCTGTGCCTGTGGCCCAGGAGAGGGACAAGCTGCCAGCCCTATGGTCCCGGGCACCTGTGGTTATTGCCCAGGTGAAGCCGCCCACCCTCGGTCCGCTGTGACTGCGACCAGCCCAGGCAAAGCTGGCCAGGTCCTGTGTGCCTGCGGCCAGCCAGAGGGAGAGAAGCCTGGGTCCTGGGTGCCTACAACTGGCCAGAGGAGGGAATCCTGGTCCCAGGTGTGGGCTGAGGCAGAGGCAGTTAGGGGTGATCAGGCCAGCAGGGAAGAGTGGTTGGGGGCAATCAGGCAGGCAGGCAGAGGTAGTTATAGGTGATCAGGCATGCAGTCAGAGGGTTTACAGACAATTAGGCAGGCAGGCGAGCAGTTAGGATTCAGCAGTCCCAGATTGCAAGAGGCAGTCGGACATCCCCTGAGGGGTCCTGGATTGGAGAGGGTGCAGGCGGGGCTGAGGGACCCCTTGCCTGTGCACGAATTTCATGCATCAGGCCTCTAATTTTATATATATATATATATATAAAATATTGCTACAATCAAGCTAATTAACACATCCATCATCTCAGAGAGCTGCTTTTTTTTGTAAGTAGGTGAGAACACCTTAATATTCACTGTCCTAGCAAACTTCAAGTATACAACACAACATAATCAACCATAGTCAACATGTTGTACATTAGATCTCCAGATTTAGTCATTGTATAACTGAAAGTTTATATGCTATTACCACCATATTCCCATTTCCACCACCCTTTAGTTCCTGGCAACTACCATTCTATTCTCTGTTTCTATGACACTGACTTTTTTAGATTTCACATATAAGTGAGATCATCAGTATTTTTGTCACTATTTAGCTTTTTTTTTTCATTTAGCATAATGCCTTTCAGGTCCATCTACATTGCTGCAAAGGACAAGCCTTTCTTATTTTTTATAGCTAAATATTATTCCATTCTGTTTCCATGTAGATAGGTAGGTAGGTAGATAGATAGATAGGTAGATAGATAGAAATATAGCTCACATTTTCTTTATTCATATATCCATCAGTCAATACTTGAGTTGTTTTCATATCTTGGCTATTGTGAATAATGCTACAATGAACAGGAAATGCAGCTATCTCTTTATGACATTGATTTTGTTTCCTTCAGATATATACTCTGAATTGGGAGAGATGGATCATATACATACCTCAATTGAGTTTTTATTATACCTAAAAAAAATTATATCCATGCTTGTCTTGCCTTAAATCTACTATCAGTTCTTCAAAGGTGAGCAAGCATCTCATCTACTTTACCTTTTCATCCCAGAATTTAGCTGTGTACTATAGGTGCTCAGATAAATGTTTGCTCACTGAATTGAACAGAGAGAAATAGTCATACGTAAATCAAGCAGACCAGAAATTGGCTTATAAAAGAGGAAACAAATTTGAAGATACTAGGATGAAGCAAGATATATTAGTGGTGAAATAAGCCAGCACTGAAGTAGTTATGGGTGTGTAGTTGAAGAGGCAAAGTGGTAAAATCATAGATTGATTCTCTTTCTGACCACTGGTGGTGGAGTGGGCTAGACCCACTTTCAACATTTTCATTTCAGCTACTCTTTACAAGCACGGATTTCTAGAGAATGAGAAAGGCAATCCAAACGTTTTTGTCACAGGTGCCCAAACAAAGTGCGCTCCATTCTCTGATTAGCTTTTGACAAAACTAGGAGTGACCTAGGGCACCTGAAGTGGGGCAAGGCCAATGTCTGTGAAGGCTCAGCATCCCAGGTAGCTGTGAGAGAAGGAAAGCACCTTTCAGGAGCTGCAGAGGCTTTCTCCCTCTAGTGGTGGCTGTGAACTTCCAGGACTAAATTAGGGATTTGGGAGTTCTGTTGTGTCGGGATTGTTGCACAACAGGTATATTTACTTAATCTGTTCTACTTTCTTATGAAACAAGTCAAGGTGCAGATTGCTCTCACTCATTTGACTCAAAATAATTATTTATAATGCAATGGAGCCTACCTGGGTTTTGCAGTATAGCACGCATGACCCACTCCTGGAGAAAGTCAAACATGAATGTACAGTGGACTTTGTAAAACTCCCTAATCCCTTTCTGCATGTCTTTCCATAAAGCAGAGGGAATTATTTATATGAGGTGATAGAAAAATCTTGTAACTGAAGAAAAATGCAACCAGCTTTTCATACAATCATGTGTGACTTCTTATCCCATTGTCATTTTTGATGATGCTTTTCAATATTGAATTTTAATACTTTGAAGTTATCTGCAGTTAACAATATGCTTTCTAAAGTTGTGCTTTAATCATGCTACTATTTGCTGCACTCTTAGGGACACAAGCTAAACATGAAAGTAATGCAGTTTCATACTAAGTCATGCATAGCCAAATGTCTACATGGGAAAACATTGAGAAAATTATTTGGTTTCCTGATTTCTAATTTTTGTGCTGCTTCAGTTACAGCCAATTCTAGCACATCTACATCAAACTGGTTTATTTTAAGGGGTTTTAGTCACATATGGTTACCAATTTGTAGCTGATCTTTATCGTGTGATAACAAAGGTTGCTGTAATCTTATGCATGTTCATAATGTAATTGTTAAGAGTGTATCTTAAGGTCAGCATTTTACATTGCTGAATCATTACCTTAGCAGAGAAAATGGATTTTTCTTTGACTCCATGACCTCTATTCTTCTATATGTTTAGACTCTTAACATGATAAACTAACATCTAGTATCATCACCATGACAAAGAACTTTCTAAAGTCTCTATGATATCACTAGAGTCGATAAGTTTCCGCATTGAACATCAAGGGCTTTAGGCATTGGTTCCATCAAAACTATGAATGGCATAAAACTGGGAATTACCTTCTACTCTTTCAACTCCAAAATGGGTATAATTCCTATTTACCTTTTAAACAAAGAGATGTTGGTCTGATGAAATGACATCAGGAGAAATGCATGATGTTATAAGTGGAATGATGATATGCTCTAATTGAAAAAAACAACACTCCTACATTATCTTACAAGGGTCAAGGTATAGAAACTTTTAAAATATTTTTTGCATTGATGCTTTGAACCTTATATTGCAGTAAAATAGAATTTACTTTTCTTCAAAAAGTAAGACTAGGTACTTATGTAGACTCTGCTACATGTAAACAATTCATGTCATGAATATACATAATCTATATTCTATGGATGTGTTTGAACACAATATTTTAATATTAATTTCTTTTCCACTATAATTATGTATCAAAGTGAAAGCATCTATGTCTCTTCTATATGTACATAAAATTACATACATAAGATATGAATATCAATATAATTGTGAACTTGGGTCACCAGCATACTTTATAGGAACTTAATTAATTTGATGCATCAATGATGGGAATGTTTATTGCAGAGAACAAAATTTTCCAGGTAGGTAATCAAGGATGTGGACAGATACAATGTATAAAAGCATCATGCAATGGCTTTCTTCATATGTCTTGATTAATATGCTTTATTTTTAATTAATCATTGTTAAAATGATTTTAATTAATCATTTTATTTTTAATTAATCATTGCTAAAACAATTTTGTAAGACAGGTCAGACACAGTGTTTCTTGTTTCTATTACATCTTGGCTACAATAGAGGCCCTAAAGAACAAAATATCATCTTATAGCTTTTTTTTATTTGTTTGTAGTTTAGGATACACACTAATGCTATCTCATCTAAATCAGAAACATTTTTTAAGCCGAGTAAACTTTTTGTATTTGGATCTCAATTCTAGGCTGAATTTCTATTTTCTTTCATCCTCTGATACCATGGGATCTAGTGCTTGTTAACAGGCATATTTAATCAAGATGAGAGACTGCCCATTGAAAGAGAAAAATATGAATTTTAATTAAATTTCAATTTGTTTATCAAGTAAAACAATCATAATTGTGTTTTTATACCTTTTTCAATACTTAAAATCTAAGGCATGTTGAAGAAATTATTAGAGTAATAGAAACAGGTTCAGCTGTAAGATTCTTGTCTATCATCCCCATGACACTGAAACAATTTGATACCATGATCTTAGAGATACTGTTACTGACATTTGAAACCTTGTAGAAGACAGGAGGCATTTCACAGTATTGGTGGCATACAATATCATCCTAGTTATAAATAAAAGGGGGAAATTAATACTTTATCAACAACAAGAACAAAAGCCTAAGTACTAGAACTTTTTGAAAAGTAAGCGGTGATCATTAGGAGCCAACATGGGTTCTCTGGGAACAATTATAACATGGTAAATAGATTTCTTCAGAACAACCAAAATTTCACCCTGGTACATCAGGGGAATGTCATGTACCCTGAGTATCTGTAGTTTGACTAGCTTCCCCTGATATACTTATTAATAGATTTTTGGCTCCATAATGAGCTAGTTGGGTTTTTTTTTGTTTGTTTGTTTTGTGTTTTTTTAGTTGATTGGACAATTAGGCCAAAGAAATACTGCTTAATAGTGGTGAAGCACTCTCTTAGTCTGTGTTTGGGCATGGTTAATATTTGTATAAAAACTCAGGAAGCACAATTCCTATCATGTATGTGACACAAAGAAAAGAGGATTCTGATTGTTGATAGAATTAAGGGTAAAAATGGATGAATCTATAGGGGGGCACATTGTAGCTCTCTCTCTCTCTACATATAAAAGAATGCTCTTTGTATTTCATAAGTATGTGTGTTTATGTCACATCTTATTAAAAAGAAGGAAGAAAAAAGAGAGGAAGCAAGCAAAAGCAAAGTAGACCAAAGAATGCAGAGTGATTTATAATGTAAAGAGCACATGATTTAAATAAGCAAATCAGATTGCATTATTTTGAAAATGAACATTTAAACAGCATTATGGCATAATGAAAATAACAGGACTTCTGAGCCAGGAGTCAGGGCTCAGAATACCACCATTGTCAATTACCAGCTTTGTGCAAATGGGCCAATCACTTATCCCAGCTGGGCCTCAGATCCTTTATTTACAAAACAAATATGATGATAATATTTACCTCCTCACCTCAGAAGGTTAGAATAGAATAAAATTATATATATATATATATATATATATATATATATATATATCCTTATTTTATTCTATATGTGTTCTTATTCTGTAAGATGGAATAGGTTTCCTTGCAAAAAAGTACATTTTTAGTCATTTTAGTAACCACTATTAGTAAATGTTATTTTAAAAACAACCTTTATGTAGTAGAAGATGGAAATAAGTTCTCATATCTTTTCTACTACTTATAATTTATCATTCTGTGATATTCCAAATTTTCAGTGTAGTTTATTTTTTGTTATATATTTTTAAATTTTTGCTGACATCCTATTATAAGTTTGCTTATGAAGACTGTCATTCAGAAAGATGTTCTCTAATTATTTTTTTTAGTGAGTGTTAATATTCACACCTCTATACTTTCTTTCCACTGGGGAATTTGCAAACATGTCCAGAGAGAGGGACTGTATTTCTTAAAATGGTCTGTGTAGGCCTTTCATCTTTCTATGCAGAACAATATAAAGACAAATCCTTTCTCAGAGGATACTTTTATATTTACCCACCTTCATAGAAATAGATAACATTGATTAGATCAAATGGTGATCTCATCTCATATCTCCTAACTACTACCTCTGTTACTTCAGCACACATGTTAATACAATTTTTCCTGAAATCCACATTTTGGTTCTAAGTCCCACTGATGTCCATCTCTAACTAAACATCTTGTGGCTATCTAATTTTGAAATTCATGAAAACAAGATTTCTTATGTTAACCCTTAACTATTCACCTTATCTCAACCTCTGCGAACGGTTTTAACTGTTACCTTGCTTACTGTCCGAAATGAGTAAACCATGATCCTACCTCCAAATCCATGCTTTCTGTTGCCTCCTTTTCTACTCTGAGGCCCCAGGTAGCCCAGGCCTTACACCTTTCTAGTCCTGGCTGTCTCTGAGCCTTGGCAGGACTCAGCCAACTCCCCAGTTATTAGATGTAAGAACTATTTGCTCCCATAAATTCATCAGAGATGATCTCCAGTGGAATGAGAATGGTTAGCAGAAGCCTTGGACTTTGTCTGTGGGTAAATCTGTATTCTTAAGTTGAGGAGTGCTTTGTTTATACCATTTGCTTACTTTTTATGTCTTGTGCTTTCTCTAGAAATAATGAAGCAAAGGAATTTGAATGTCTGCTTTTCTATTCTTACAATTTAGGGAACCTCTGCTGTCACTAAATATGAGGTCAGCAACAAATGGCATCTATCAATGAATCTAGGCAAACCGTATTTCCACCTCCTGCTGAAACTGATCTCTTTCACCAACTGCAGCATTTTTGCATTCTTATTTTTTTATGCATCTTTACTTATTTTATCTTTTTGTGAAATGCTTTTACTTAAAAGTTCAACTGTTAAAATTTATAAAGAGCACAATTATCAGAGTATGAAACCAGTCTCTTTCCTGATGAACTGACAGGTACTTAGCCAATTACCTTGTCATTGCCTTAGCAGTATTTATGGTGAAAGGAGCATTGATGCGCAGCTTTGTCTGTGGAACCAGGTGACTTACATACATAATGTGGCATTTTGGGTAATAGTTTTGAAAGGGCTCAAAAAGATCAAGCAAACAAAAGTGGGGATTTAAAGGGAGAAGCAAAAAGACAGAGACAGATTAGGAACAAACAGATTAGGGGAGGATCGGATGTCAGACTTGGAGTAAAACACAGATAGCTCCATTCCAAAGTGAGTTTCCATTTCCTAATGGAAATCTGTGGATGCTAAAACTACAATGGAGCTTGTTAAAAGATAATGACTAGGGATCCTAAGAATTATCTAACAAAGTTATATATATATATATATATATATATATATATATATATATATATATATATATTAGAATTAATTCCATGTGGATAAAGTCTCTGTTTTCTTCAATCTTAGTCCCAAGAGAAAAGGTTTAGATAGCTAGTCACCAAGACTTTGTCTCTTGGGCAGCTACAAAATTATTACAAAAGTTCCAAACTTCTATGCATACCTTAAGCATCATATGTAGACATTACATACCTCAAGCAGAAATGAATTACTCTTTTGCAAATATGTGTAGACTATTACAATGAAAAATACATTAATTTTCTCTGAATTTATGTTAGTTCTTTTAGTGCTATTTTATCTTTTTAATAAAGATTTCCTCAATTACAAAGAGGTAAGAAAATTCAATGATAAAAGGATTCTCTCATTTAGAAAGTTTGCAGACCATTCTAGACCAGGTAAGGGTGGATCCAATTAAAATATAGGTAGGAAATGGTGATAAGAAGGCCAGAAGGGTAATAGACCTAGAAAGCCCAAAGTAAATAAGTTAGGGCTCTGATTGGAAATACAGGTGTGGGAAAGATAGGGAACAAATATAAAAGGATATATGGAATAAAATGGATTTTTCAAAGTAAGATTAATTTAGTTGGTTACATTAAGTTTGCAGGGCCATCAAGTGTTCAGATAGAGTTACCTATTGACACGTGAATTGGAGGACCTGGTATTCAGAAAAATATCTGAGTTACTTAATAAACAACCAACCCCCCCTCCCCCCCCCGAAAAACACAAACAATCAAAGTTACTTAGAATCATCACCTGCTTTCCTATTAGGAGATAGTTTAAGTTAGTTTACATAAAATTGCCAAGGGAAAGAGTGTGACATGGATAGTATGCCCTGTGCTGGACATTCTGTGGGGATGAAATAAACGTCCCAAAGAAGTAGATTTACAGTGAAACTTACACTTTGGGGCTCTTTACTCACATGGGTAACTCATTTCAAAGTTTTGTCTCTAATTTTTAATTTATCACTTTGTACTTTTTTAAAAGAAAGGATCCATACTGTGGAAATTTTAGCCCCCCACCCCAAAGAGATACCATACTTTTTTTAGTTCCTCAAGGAGCTTACATAAATGAAAAAGTAACTAACAGTAAAAACAGTGTATTCCTAATGATGATTAAGACAGCTTTTTAAAAATTGCTGAGGACTGATTTGCTACTATGGATATTTTAAATGAAAGAGCTGAGTCTGAAGGGTTGTGGTGAAATTTGAAAAGAAAGGAAATAATAGAAAGGCAGACACTTCAGTAAAGAAGTGAGGGCACAATAAATAGAGTAAACTAATCTTAGGTTGTGTGCTACCAGGAAACCTCCAAGAGATCTTTGTTTTCAGACTTTCTGGCACACTTCTTTACCTCAAGGCAGATTAGCAATTATATTTACACCCCATGGCTCTGTAGACTACTTTTGCTCATCATTCTTTACCACCAGATACAGCCTTACTACGCTGTTGACAGCTCTATGTTGCTTCAAAGTTAGGAAATACGGTGACGAAGGCTCCAGGGCTCAGTGTGATAAGAGAAGACACAGGGAGATCACAGAACATATGTTCATATTTCAGATTTTGTTTCTCAGTTGTACTACAATGCTGTTATAATTACCATCATCGTCATCATCATCTTGTTTTTCTTTTTCTTTATACTTGGTAAATTTAATGAGCTGTCTCTAAGTAATGGGACTTTATTCCCATTTCAATCACTCTATCCCAAACCCTTATAAGTGCATGACTGACTTCAGTCTTTCCATGTATTGAGTTCTTACTTTATGCTACACACTGGGTTGAGCACTGAGTGAACACTGAATAATATGGGGCTTACTGTCTAACCATACAGATTTTCACCACTGGAAACACAGCTTTCAACAGTTCCTTTCCTTGCTCAATAAACTCAAGGCTGTGTTTCATCAGCCTCAATTTCAAAGCACCATCAGGCCCTACTGTATCTCTCTGTGATGCTTATTCTGTCTTTTTGTCAGGAATATTTCCTGATACCTCAATGCACATATTTACCTTTTTTATATTACCTGAGACCCAGTGCATGAAACTCATGCATGAGGAGAGACTCAGCCCAGACTGCACCTTCTCCAATCTGGGACCCCCTAAACGGGCAGTCAGACATCCCTCTCTCAATCCAGGACTGCTGGCTCCCAACTGTTTGCCTCCCTGCCTGCCTGACTGCAGCTAACTCCTTCTGCCTGCCAGCCTGATCACCCCCTAACCATACCCTGCCAGTCTTATCAACACCTAACTGCTCCCCTGCCAGCCTGATTGCCCCTAACTGCCCTCCCCTGCAGGCCTGGTCACCTCCAACTTCCCTCCCCTGCTGGTCTGGTCACCCCTAACTGCCCTCCCCTTCAGACCCAGACACTCCCAACTGCCCTCTCCTGCAGGCCTGGGTCCCCGCCTAACTGTCCTCCCCTGCAGGCCTGGGTCCCCCCCCCAACTATTCTCCCCTGCAGGCCTGGGTTCCCCCCCCAATTGCCATCCTCTGCAGGCCTTGTCCCTCCCAACTGCCCTCCCTGCTGGCCATCTTATGTCCACATGGGGGCGGTCATCTTTGACCACATGGGGGTGGCCATTTTGTGTGTTGGCATGATGGTCAATTTGCATATTGCCTCTTTATTATATGGGTTGTTTTATTTTCCAACAGTATGTGTGGTTTACTCACCCCACCTCCATCTACCTAAATTTTACTTAAGCGCTTCATCCTGTAAAAAAATATTAATTGTTCCATCATCAGTTTATTATTTTCTTTATTTATTTGTTCATTTTGAGACTTACACAAAACACCAAACAACTTTAGTGCTTGTCTGATAATGGTTTTGTGCATTTTAGCTTTGTATCCTCAGTTAGAATGCAAGCTGCCTAAATCAATAGAATTAAGGAAGTTTGGAGACCACATAGGTATCTTGGTCAGAGTAACCATTCCATCATTAATTATACTGAGATATTTGTTCAAATAAACTGTGTTCTCTGCATTTTGAAAAAAAGGAAATAAGTCTCTAGGAAAAAAATAAATAAATGAGTTTCCAGTGGTGAAACAACTAGTTATTAGCAGATGCTGGTCTAGTCACTGCTACTTCCACAAAGCCTTGTCTTCTGTGCCCCACATGTTGCCTAGAACAGAGCTGGACAAGTAGCAGGTACTCAATAGTTTCCTTTATGGGTAGGTACAGAGTGGGGTGTATTTGTTGCTGTGCTCTATTTGATGGATGATGTATGGCCAAAGGTATGGCGTGATAATAGGACATCTGTTTTCCCCTCATCATAAGTGAATACGGGGTGGTGAAACCTGTAGGGTCCATGAAAATACCAAACATGAGCAATTCCTTTGAAATTGTTTTCATGCTGATTTGGGGGGACAGTTGCATTACCAGAGTTAATGGTTTGGCAAAGCTTTTTGACTTAGACATGTAGTGTCACCACCGTATCAAAGTGCACAGCCCCCACAGTTGGCAATTTATGTGGTTTGGAAAACTCCACTCTGTTTTTCATTAGTGAGGTTGGCCTCTTGGGAATGGCATTTTCCAGAGTAATGCCAATAGCTCCTTTCCTACCAATAAAGCTGTGATTTACAGTATTTAATCTAGTTGAAAGGCAAAAAAAAAAAAAAAAAAAAAAAAGAAAAGAAGTCTGCATACAGGAGAAACGAAATTAGAATAAAATGACATACTCCCCAAAGTTTTCTTAATATGTAGAGTATTAACCTGGCACCCAGCCTTATTTGGTGCATACAGAGCTCCACCAATCAGAAGAATGGAATACCTGGCTTTCCAAGACTCTTATAGGGCATTTGACTCACTAGGTTCTGTGATTTTATTGGGCAAATAACATATTTAATCCACAATATCTCGTCTCTTGTCCTGGGTAAGACTGAGACTCGAAGACTTAGACATATTCCTTATAATTTTTGCTCTGTCCTTTTCCAAGTTCCACTTGTGCCCACATACGGCTACATTATTTATCATTCTGTGACCCCTGCTTGAATATGAAACATTCAGCTTTCATTAGTAAGAGGCATCTCCCCCCTTTCCCCAGATAACTGCCCCTTGGAGAAAGTGGGCCTGTGGAAAATTATTAATGTTTTGTCACTAGGTTAGAAATGCTAGAATGAAATTGAAATCTTTCCCCAATGAACTATAAACTTCTCTCTCTTGCTCAACTTCAGAACTTGAGTGTGATTTAATGTTTGTTCAGCACCAACAATGTACAGCCACTTCCCAAAAGCATTCTGTTTATCTGGCTCTCCAAAGTTCTAAAGACACGGCACATACTTTGCCTAATTAGTTCTTGCCAGACCCTAGTGAAAAAGGAAAAGAGGGCACGCGCGCTATCCTCACCACATACCCTGGAAATGAAGCTCAGACTTTTAAACAAGGTAATTGAAGTCAGTGGCCACAGGACATGGATAGAACACACTCCCCGATTCATTCTGAACTAACCAATATACAACCTTTCTTTGTCCCCCCTCTACTTTCCCTTTAAAATCATCTATTTCTACCATCTGATTTAGACTCTACTTTAGTCTCATCTTAAGTTTTGTGAGAACACGGATTCTTTCTTATCTTGCTGTGTTCTCCCCTTCTTGCAGTATTGTTAGCAATCCATTCCCCTTTCCCTTACTTCTTTCACTCACAATTGTGGAAGCCATCACAAGAGGGAAATGTGATGAAGACATTAAGATGGGCTCTTTCCTTCCCTCCCTCCCACCATTTCTGCTACTGCGTTGTTCAGCACAGGCTCTCCGCTGTCACTGAGGCTGCAGCTTCTTTGCTGAATCACTGCTTTGTATTCATCCTGGGACCATGGAGTATTCCCAGTGTGTTTATTTTTTGTTGTTGTTCCTGAGCAGAATGCTGGGTGCTCTTTTGTCCTGGTTCCTTCTGCAAAGGCGTTCAGGAGGTGGGAGACGGAGGGGGAGAAAAAGGGGGGCGGGGGTGGACTGCCAATAAAGCTTTCTCTATCCCCCAGAGGAATGTGCTCAAGCATCTTTAATGTGGCCTCACTCAGTGTTCTCCTCTCTGCTGCCCTTGCTCTTAATTGGATCTAGACTCTGGAGAAAATCACTTTGTTAATGGGATGGTTAAAGAAAAAGAGAGGGGCAAGTTGGCTGTGCCCTGTTCTGGCAACTAGTCGCTTCGGGAATAAAAGTCTCAGATGCCTGATCTAGCGCAGGGATTCTGCTTTCCTGATCATGGGGAAGTACCACTTCCCTTCTCCTGCCTTTTGTTTTCTACTCAAAATGGAAGATTATCCTCCTAAAAAACATGTAAAACTAATCTGTTTAGAAAATATGGGTCACCCATTGATTCAGCTATTTATTTTTTCATATGTTTGACAAATGACTTTTAAAAATGTTTTTGTGTCAGGTACTATGCGAAGTTATGAGAATAAAATGGTAAATGAGAGGAATAAAGCACCTGCCTACATGGGCTCACATTCCATGAGAAGGAGGACGCGAAACAAGAGTCTCAGTACATACATGGGGGTTACAGTTTGTGGTCAGGCTACAGTTGAAAACCAGCAGGATGTACTAACAGCAACTATGCCTGGAGAACTTTAGATAGTTTCCCGATAAAGACCTCTGAAGAAGTGATACTGAAGCTCGAACATAAAAGCTGCTTACACAAGTTTATTAGCATTATTTATTTATTTTTAGCAGTTTTAATGAAGTATAGAAGATGTAAAAATTAACCCATGTCATACTATCCAGATTTCAAGGATGGTTAGTAAATGTACAGAGTTGTGCAACCCTCAACAGAATCTAGTTTTAGGACATTTACATCATTCCCAAACAATCCCTCAGCTTAATTTCAGTAAATTCCAGTTCTCATCCCAGACTCTGAGCGATCACCACTCTACTTTCTGTCTCTGTCTATTTGCTTTTCCTGGACATTTTATATAAATGGAATAATTCAATACGTGGTCTTTTTACCCCCGGCTTCTTTCAATTAACAGCATGTTTCCAGGTTTATCTATATTGTAGCATATGTTAGTAGTTTGTTCTTTTTTATGATAGAACTAGATGCCCATTGCATGAAGAGATTCATGCAATAGGCCTTCCCTTCCCCTGGCTGCCAGCACTGGTTTCCTCCGGCACCCGGGACCCAGGCTGGACGGTCTTAGCTGCTCGGGCCCCAGAGCCTCCGGTCTTCACTGCTCCCGCTTCTCGGCTTTATGCCTACATATGCAAATTAACTGCCATCTTTGTTGGGTTAATTTGCATACACTCCTGATTGGCTGCTGAGCATAGTGACGGGATGAAGGGATGGTCAATTTACATCTTTGTCTATTATTAGATAAGATAGTATTTCATTATATGGATATAATGAATATTATGTTTAATCATTCAGCATTTAGTGGACACTTTGGGGCTATTTGGTGTTACTATGAATATTTGTGAATCATTCATTGTTTTAACATACATTTTTATTTATCTTCTGTAGGTACCTAGGATTGGAATTTTTATATTATATGAAACATTTATATTTAACTTCTAAACAATGCCACACTGTTTTTCTATGTAACTATACCATTTTATATTCTCACCAGCAATATTTGATACTTTCACTTTCCAATACTCTTGCTGACATTTATTGATGTTTATCTTTTTCCTATAACCAAACACTTATTTACATTTACCTTTTTGGGTATCCAGTGGTATCTTATTGTGGATTTAATTTGTACTTACCTAATACATAATGTTGAATATCTTCAAGTGTTTATCTGCCATCTGTATATCCTATATAATAAAAGAGTAATATGCAAATTAGCCATCACACCCTCACTCCATCACTCCATCAGAAAGATGAGTGCAGCCAAGGAGCTGGAGTGAGCATGAGGCTTGTGTTGCCCCCAGAGATGGAGAAAGCCAAGCTTCCCACCTGCCCTGGCCAGCACAGAGCTTTGCTCAAGGCTACAAAGTTTCAATTATAGAAAATAAATAAATCCCAGATACCTGCTTCCATCCCATGGGCGTGGCCACCCTGAAAACAACCCTCAGCCCCTCAACTAGGCTGACCAGGCACCCCAGTAGGCCCCCCACCCTGAAGGGGATATGGCCAGCCTGAAAACATCCTCAGTACCTCACCAAGGCTGGCCACACCCCTATGGGGTGAGGGTTCCCATTGGGGGCTTGACCAACCTGCAAACAGCCACCAACCCCTCATCCAGGCTGGCCAGGCACCCCAACAGAACCCCCACCCTGATATAGGACACCTTTCAGAGCAAACCAGCTGGCCCTGACCCATGCACCAGACCTCTATCCTATATAATAAAAGGGTAATATGCAAATGGACCCTAATAGCAGAACAACTTGGAATGACTGGTCACTATGACACACACTGACCACCAGAGGGCAGACACTCAATGCAGGAGCTGCTCCCTGGTGGTCTGTGCACTCCCACAGGTGGAGGTCTGCTCAGCCACAAGCCAGGCTGATGGCTGCCAGCACAGTGGTGGTGGCAAGAAATTCTCCCACCTCCTCAGCAGCACTAAGGATGTCTGACTGAAGTTTAGGCCTGCTCCCTGCTGGCAAGTAGATATCTCTGAGGGCTTCCGGGCTGCCAGAGGGATGTCTGGCTCTCAGCTTAGGCCCAATCCCCCAGGGAGCAGGCCTAAGCCAGCAGGTGGACATCCCCTGAGGGGTCCCAGATTACGAGAGGGCACAGGCCAGGCTGAGGGACACCACCCCCACGAGTGCACAAATTTTTGTGCACTGGGCCTCTAGTACTTTAATAATATGTTATTTTTATATTTGGCCCCATTTTTAATTGGAACGTTCATCTTATTGAATTGTAATAACTTTTTCATATATTATGGATATAAGTCTTTTATCATATATAGGAACTTACAAATATTTTCATATAATCAATGGCTCATCTTTTTATTTTGAAGTATAAAAGTTTTTTATTTTAATAAAGTTCAATTTATAAAGTTTGGCTCTTGAATTGTGCTTTTGGTTTTAAATCTAAGAACTTTTAGCCTAGCCTAAAGTTACAATGATTTGTTCCATTTTTCTAAAATATTTATAGTTTTAGCTCTTATATTTAGTTCTGTGATTCACTTTTCATTCATTTCTGTGTGTGGCGTGAGGTGAATTCTAAATTACTTTTTTAATGTGGATATCTAACTGATTCAGAACCATTGGTTGAAAAGACTATCCTATCCATATAGAATTGATTTGATACCTTTGTCAATCTATTTATTTAAATTAGAGGCCCAGTGCACAAAATTTATGCACTGATAGGATCCCTAGTGGCTGGCAATGGCCGGCTGGGTACTCCCTTTCCCTTCCCTCAGCCGGCTCCACCTGCTGATCAAACTCCTGGAAGAAATCCCAATTGAGGGGACAGATTGCATAATACACTTTTGTTATATAGAATTGCTTTATTCAGGAAGGAATAATGGTCCAGGAAACTGAAATCTGCTGGTTTGTTGTTGGATAAGTCATTGCCATAGGATACCTGAAATTTGTAGTCCTCTATCCCTGTTACTATCTATTTTTCTAAAGGATACACAAGATGTGGTTATTAAATTGAATATTGTATTAGGCACAGAGAGACACAAGGATTTTTTCTTTCTCTTAAAAAGTTTTCAATGTAGGGGTGATATATATGCCTTCCCATACATATTAACAAGAGTAGGTAGTGTCACCTTTAGATGTCATAAAGAGCAAAATGAAACTGTTAGAATATCAAGTCAAAATTTTAAGGCTTGTACGTGAAAAAAAAAATTTGTAAAAGGAATTATGCTTATTGTTTAGTAAAAGGCATTATGGTTGTTTTAGTAGAAGGCATTTGGTTGTTTAATTGTAAACCAAATTCTAATATTTTAAATGACCAATAAAAGTAGCTGAATACTAAGAGTTATATTGATCCCCATGTTGGACAATAAGCAACATGCCCTACATTTTCTAGTCCAAACTGGCTCGTTTTGTCTTAGTATTGTTTGCCTCTACCCTGTTCCCTTGTTTCCACTAGTCTGCCTTGCTCCTATTGATGCCTATTTTGGATTGCTTAATTATTAATGTTTTCTTTCTAAATAATTATCTTTGAGATCTTACTTGTCTTCATACTTTGAATCTTGACCCAGTCTGCCCTACTTCACTCCTCTCCTATTTTCCTAGCACCATTGTCTAGCCCTAAAACCCAGATCACCATTTTTTTAGAAAAGAAACTTAAATACTAAAATCAATACTACTTAAGACCTTATTAACTTATTCCCCAAATATTACAGAAGCACAAGAAACAATCTAATTTGTATAAGACCCAAATAAAAGCAGTAAATGATTTATGGAATAATCATTTAGAGGATTTAAAAGGAGGAATCACTTGTATCTGTTATGGGCAAAGAAGGCATCAAAGATATACGACAAGTGAAGATCCTTGAAGGATCATGAGATAAACTCTGTAGAGATGCATGGAGAATAGAAAGGTAAGCGATTCCAAAAGTATAGTTTCATTTATTTATATAGTTATTCATTCATTCGTCACTAGTTATAATGCTGGAGAAAAAGAATGTATAAGGTGCTTTCAGAGAATATTTATGAGTCATCTACACAGATTGGGAGACAAGGGGACATTGCTAGAAAAATGACATCAATATTGAATATTTTACATTGAATATTTACATATTTACATTTAAGTAGGAGTTAACCAATAATCGTTAGAAGGAAGAGGATATTTTTCAGGATAAGGAAATAACGTGTGCAATGGCATAGACACTTAAAGGTGTATGGAAAATTCAGAGAATTGGGAGTGGATTGGGATGGATAAAACACAATATGAATGTGAGCATAAGCAAAGGGTACCACTGGGAGAGCTCCAGGTAATTTTAGAAAATGGTGAATGTCTGTTGGACAAGCATAAAGATTGCAAAAGTAATCAAGATAGATATATCTGGAAATGTAGAATGGATCCGTTGTGAGTCACCTGGAATACAAGGTTTAGAAATCTGAATTTAAATTTAATTCTTTCGGGCAAGGGAAATGATTTGGTAACTCATGTTGCTGTAGTTGTGTGTCTATGAGCTAGTTTGAACTTGAGAAAAGGCTGGCAAAAGGGGCTTCATCTAGAACCATTTTGTAGTAATATGTGTTTACTGGCAAAGTGATAAGCTTGAGTAGTGAGTAAGTACGGAAAAAAAAAAAAAAAAGACAAGGAGTATATTGAAGGAATTACCAACAAGCATCTGTGACTGATAGACTTAACGTAGCATGGGTGAGTAAGAAGTCAAATATATCATTGAAGTTTCAAGTTTTCAAAACAGATTTTAAAAAAGGGAGTGTTTTGGTGAGGGAAAGGTACTGAATTGGGTTTTTAGGTTTGCAGAGTTTAAGAGACATTCAGATACCTATGGGACATTTCTGTAGGCTCACTGAGATAAAGGACTAAATTGCATGAGTGAGATTAATGGTGAACTTTGGATTGGGAAAGTTTACATTGTAGTCGAAGTAATCGTAGTACTTTAAATTAAGCATAAATGGCATCAAAATGCATCTGCTTTGCTATGGTGGTACAGGAAAAGGACCGTGTGGAAACTAAGGTACCAGTGAGAGATAATAAACACATTTATAAAACAAATGCTTCAAAGATGGCACTTTTCAAGATTACATCAGTGATACATCAAGGGAGTATAGGTTATTAAAGCCATTGTGATTAGCCCCAAACATGTCACTCTGCCTCTGGGATTTAATATTTTCCTCTACAATGTACCAAAGTGCCACAGGTCATTTCTGTGACCCCCTCCAGCAGGAAATCCAGAAGACCTACAGGACTTGGAAATCCACGAGACCTACAGGCTGTAGTCCTGGTCCTTAGAGGCGAAGAGCAACACTTTGTTACTAATGGAATCTGAAAGAAATACAAAGAGTTGTGCTGCCCTCTTGTCATCATCTTACTTATCATAATCAGGCCTGACAAGTGAAACAAAGAGACTCTTTCCCATAAAGCAACAGGAAACCAAACCAGTTGATTAAACATAAAACCAAACCCCAAAAGGCCAGGATATAAGCTAAACTCTTTTTTCCTTCCTTTCTCATCCTCTGGTCCTATTTCTGGTTTGTGTTTTCTTGTCAGCATTTTCTCCAGCGGATCGATTCCTCTCCAGCTAGCCCCAGTGATTTTAAGCAGAGAGAAGCATACTCTTTTCAGGTGAGAGATAATCAAATTGAATATTACACAGCCCCTGAAGTGCAGGCAGCTGATAACAAGAGCCAAACTCAATATCCTGACAGATGTTGTCTAGGATTGATTAATTTCTGCTCTCACTCTGGTGTAGCCATCCTCCAGCATGGACAGCACAGCCTCTTGGCCCCATCCCACTTGCGTTTCCACGTGGCTGGGACTGGTTCAGAGGAACAACCCTGCTAAGAGCACAATAAAATTCCTTCCTTTTGAGGAGGAGGAAATTAAACCTTAACTTGCCTACCTCTGTTTTGCTGTTTTGAAATCCACTGTAGTGGAAGGCCAGATTCTGGGCTTCATTTATGGAGCTCAGGGCAAAGGAATAAAGATATCTCTCTTCTGAGTTTTTTTTTGTTTTGTTTTTTGGTTTTTTGTTTTGTTTTGTTTTGTTTTTTTTGCTTAGCCAAATAATAAGAATAAGAATAATAATAAGAAGAAGACGAATGGACCTTTGCCTCTTGAACTTCAAGAATTGAGGGATGTACACTTTTGTGGTAGAAAAAAATACGGGGGGAGATTAGAACAAATAGGATTTTAAATCTAAAAATAGAAAAGCAAATAATTATAAGGCTGGTTCTAAATTTAAATAAGGGAAGAAAAAAAGAGATTATTTCATTCTTTCACTTTTTTGCCTTTTCCCCCTTCCTACTTTCTTCTGTCCTTTCTGGCTGTTGCTTCTCCCTTCCTTCTAAATCTCCTTCTTTGATTCTGTTTAACAACATGCATTATTTATTTTTAAGATACTTTGTAAATGCTAAGGACAAAAAAAGTCTCTATCATCAAGGACATGCCTTAAATTAAGCAGAGAACCTAGGAGGTAAATAAATCACAAAATAGCAACCTGGACAACCCATAACTGAGTACCATGCAGTATGGGAGCTGGAAGAAACCAGGGAGGCTTCATGTAAGAGCAGGCTTGTCTTGAACTTTGAAGGATGGCTACTTATTCAACAAAAAGGTAAGGACAGGAACAATTCCAAGGAGAAGAAAGCATGTTTGGGAAGAACATGGTGTGCTAGTATTTGAGGTAGTGTGTCAACTCCGTTCCAGCCCCACTAAGTATCAAAGTCAGCATGCTCTCCACCTTAAAACCTGCAGCAGGTTCACTGCCACATGCCTTGATACATTTAGTCTCTTAACTCCACAGTTTTCTTGTCCCTAATTTGATTCCATATCTTATTGTCTCTCCATATGTAGTATCTCAAACTGGTGATCTAGTGTGCAGGATCTGGGTGCTTCTCTAAAACCTCCTGTCTAGCAGTTACATTGCACTACAACTAAGTAAAATCTTTTTTAAAAAAATATATTTTATTGACTTTTTACAGAGAGGAAGGGAGAAGGACAGAGAGTCAGAAACATCGATGAGAGAGAAACATCGATCAGCTGCCTCCTGCACACTCCCTATTGGGGATGTGCCTGCAACCAAGGTACATGCCCTTGACAGGAATCGAACCTGGGACCCTTGAGTCCACAGGCTGACGCTGTATCTACTGAGCCAAACCAGTTAGGGCTAAGTAAAAATCTTACTCCTTACCTAGTCCTGGGACAAAACATGTGTAGGCACCTACTTAGGGAGGGGCTCTGCATGGTTTAGGTGTGGTCCCTGGAAGAGTACAGGGAAGTGAGTCTGGAAACATAGTGAGGGCTAGCCCAGGAGAGATGTTAAGAAGGAGAGCTCAGAAATCTGCTGGGACTTGCTATAGAGTACTGGGATTAGAGGAGTTGAACAGAATAACCAGGATTATGAGCTTCTTGAGACCTTGTCTGGTCCAGCTTGGGGGCCCCAGCCTCAGCACAGTTCCTGGCACTGAGAAATGCTCAATTAGTGCTTCTTGATTCAATTTATTTCAATAATTCTGACTGCAGGCAAATGGCCCAGAATCATTTCCCATACTTCATTGGTTTTTACGGAACAAAGTAAAATTTTAATCTATGGAAATAAAACCCAAGAATTATAATGGTTTCTTTGAATTTATGTATGATTCCTGTGCTTAGAATTGCAAGAATATACAGTGAAACCTTTATGAATGTCATTGCTTTAAGGAAAGTGTCTGAATTGGAATAAACATTTTATGTTAAAATTCACAAAAGTCACAGAATACATTTGCCCCAGCCCTATTCCTTTCACTCTACCCCCTCCCCACTAGACCACCTGTCTCCCTTCTAGCTATTTTTCACTCTATCCTTTACTCAAAGCCTTGTTGTCATATTCCAGAGTCTTCCATTTGCATTCTTTGGAAGGGCCTATGTTAATTTGACATCAGCAGCATTACAATGTAGCATGAAGGGTAAGGCACTCTCAGTATTTATTATGATGCTTTGAGTTTACACTTCACCTGTGGGAAGTTTCAAATGCCCTCATCATGCCAGTCTGCAGTAATCATCTGTACACATAATTTGAGGGCATATCAACTCTTTCTCTAAGACAGAAGAACTTAAGACAACCTGAGCAATTCTTCCTGCCACAATTCCAAAGAGAACAATTCCCTGCCTTGATCATTTTGATATGCATATTGAAAAGCACCAAAAAACCTATTACTTGTATGTATTGTAGCAGGTTTAACTCTGTCCTATGGCCTCTGTCAGGTTCGGTTGGTGTATCCATAGCTGTCCATCAGCAATATTGCTGTCCCCTAGCAATATTGTGAAACAGGAAATACTTGTTTTTACTCTTTCCAGCAACCATTTTTGGGCACACCGTTTTGTAAATTTTTACTCTATCATTTATGACCTCAGATGATCATTAGATGACCTCAAGCCACCTCTGTGAATCTCTGTGTCTTTGTTTGTAAAGTGGTTTTGTAATGACTACTGTCAAATACAAATGCATTTGGAATTAGAGGAAGAGATTTTAATTAGAAAACAGGATTGTTCTAATAGGGAGAACACTCTGATCTAAGAGATCTGTGAGTGTCTCAAAATCTAACAGAGAAAGGTTTTCTTTTATAGGGTCCTTATGGAGACTAGAGAGAAGCAGAATCTTTGGAGGAAAAGCTGGACAAGCAAGGTGATGTGACCATGAGGGTCTGGCAGGAAAGTATCTCTTGGCCAGCAATTTCCAGGAGATACTGATTAGGAGGTACAGCTTATGTTTTTTGTTTGTTTATTTGTTTTTGGTATTTGCTTAGTCTTGGTGGTAAACTTGCTTCAGGGGCCTATAGCAAGGTGAGAAGCTTGACTAAAGTTTGACCAGAAAAAGATAAAGCTAAGATTAAACATTGGCAGCTGAGAATGCTTGGTAACTACTATTGAGGATTATTTTTGGAATTAAATGGCAGTGCCTATGCTGAGTTAAGCCTAGTAAAGGCAGCAGACCACAGAATGGAACTCACTAAAGTTCTGTGAGCCAATAGAATGAGTGAGTATTGAACAATGCTCACTTCATTTCTTCTTAGCATCTAAAGGCACCGTAAAGAGTCTAGTCAGGCTTTATTGGGAATTAGATGAGTTTTACCTGAAATATAATTCCCACTGAGGTAAGAAGGACCCAATGTTGGATGATTGCTCCGTCTGCTCCAAATCGTTATAAGATCTTTGAGGGTAGGCCCATGCTTTTAATACATGTCTGATGAATGCATGCATGCGTTAATTAATTAATGAAAGGTGCAGGCCAGGCGGCATTGTGATATGCTGAAGGAAGTGTGCAGTAAACCACAGGGGATTGGAATCCACTGTTCTGCTGGGTAGGTCGTTTTGCTACGAAGGAGTAGGGGATATTATAGGGAAAGATAAAAATTCTACGGGCTTTTTTTTTTTTCTTTAATGAATACTTCTGCTACTTTTGCTTTCATTGTGTCTGTATCTAACATCGATAGCAGTCCCCAGATGACATATAAAATTCACCCTCCCAAAAGCACATTCTACAAAATGAAGATTGGCATGATCATCTGACGGTGTATAATAGTTTATTATTTAAAAAAAATCCCTTTATTTCATTTCATTTTTTCCAACACCATTTTTTTCTCTAAAAAATAATGGGCATTCCTTTATTGGACATTTTTTTTTACCCCAGCCCCCTTCCCTATCTACCTGCTTAAAATTAATTCTCAGAGACAAGCATGTACTATAAAGGAACAAAAACACTAATTTCCAAAACCAGTTTCCTCGGGCTTTTTATTTTATTTTATTTTTTATTTTCTGTGAGATTAGCAAGTGACTTCAATTTACTATCCTTTCTACAGGCTGACTGGAGCCACAGGTTTCTTAGTGAGGCCTTTTCTTCTTTCATTGGACTTTCTTTCTCTTGAATTTTCCTCTGTGTTCACTTACCCAGGATGCCCTGAACCACCATTGATGTCTAAGAGTTTTTGTATGGATATTTTGTGCCAATAGTCTTTGGTGCAAAGTGGCCCCTCTGCTTGCTACATGAGGATGGGAAGCAGGGGAAGGGAAAGTGCAGAATATTGGGCCTGATCCAATTCAAAGCATAGCGACTTTTTTCATGGGGATTGAATTATTTGCTTCGATGAAGGTCTAATTTATGAACAACCATATTAAACCTCTACATCTTTCATGGCAAGCAAGTAAGAGGGCAGGCACATCAACACATGAGGAGAACATTTGAATGTCTGGTATACATATTTTAAGGATTATATAGAATATCTGTAAAGAATTGGACACTGACTGATGTAGAGTAAATGAGGAAGTGTTATTTTTGTTGTTGTTTTTCAATATTATTTCATTAAGCATCAGTTTTCAGGATTTCCAAGGAAGTAATTTATTCTTTGGAAGAACCTAATCCTATATAATAAAAGGCTAATATGTAAATCAATTGAATGGTAGAACGACCAGTCACTATGACATGCATTGACCACCAGGGGGCAGATGCTCAATGCAGAGCTGTGCCCTGGTGGTCAGTGAGCTCCCACAAGGGGGAGCACAACTCAGCCAGAAGCTGGGCTCACGGTTGGTGAGCACAGCAGTGGTGGTTGGAACCTCCCTGCCTCCGAGGCAGTTGGACATTCCTCCGAGGGCTCCTGGACTGCAAGAGGGTGTGGGCTGAGTGACCCCCCCACCCCTGGTGCACAAATTTCATGCACCAGGCCTCTACTGTATTATAAATGAAATGGGGAAATACAAATTTATGTATCGCTAACACTATATGAATATATGTGTATGTGAGTGTATATATATGAGACCAAAAGTATGTTTTTATCTTTACAAAAAGCATGATTGATTTGAGTTTATTGTAATTATTTTTAGTTGTTAATAGCAATTATGAGATAGTCCTAGGGTAACCAAAATCACTGTCTCAAAGGGTAATAGATCCATCTTTTTTCACTATTGTATAGTATTCCATTACATAAATGTACCACAGCACTTTTATCCATTGATCTACTGATGGGCACTTGATCTGTTTCTAGATCTTAACTATTTTAAATTGTGCTGCTATGGACATAGGGGTGCATACATTCTTTCTGATTGGTGTTTCAGGTTTCTTAGGATATATTCCTAGATGTGAAAAAACTGGGTCAAATGGCAGTCCAACTTTTAATAAAAACTTCATCCTCTTTCCCACATTGGCTGCACCAGTCTGCATTCCCACCAGCAGTGCATTCGGGTTCTCTTTCCCCACATCCTCGACAGCACTTGTCATTTAGTGATTTGTTGATGGTAGCCATTCTGACTGGTGTCAGGTGATCCCTCATTGTTGTTTTAATTTGCATCCCTCTGAAGATCAGTGACTTTGAACATTTTTTCATGTCTCTTGCTCATCTGTATGTCTACTTTGGAGAAATGTCTATTTAGATTCTTTGCCCATTTTTAAATTGGATTGTTTATCTTCCTTGTGTTAAGTTGTATGACTTCCTTACATATTTTGGATATTAACCCCTTATCAGATGTGTCATTGACAATTATTTTCTCCCATACAATGGGCTCCCTTTTCATTTTGTTGATGGTTTATTTTGCTGTGCAGAAGCTTTTTATTTTGATGTAGTCTCATTTTTTTATTTTCTTTGTTTCCCTTGTGTTAGAAGATGTATCAGCAAACATATTGCTATGAGAGATGTCTGAGATTTTGCTGGTTGTGTTTTCTTCTAGGATTTTTATGTTTTCATGATTGATATTTAAGTCTTTTATCCATTTTGAGTTTATTCTTGCATATGGTATAAGTTGGTGGTCTAGTTTCATTTGTTTGTTTGTACCTGCCCAATTTTCCCAATACCATTTATTTATTTCATAAATGTTATACAGAAAGAATTGAAATTGCATTTGTGTTTTAATTCCTGTTAAAATACTGTTGTTGTTGTTGTTGTTTATGACAGGTTAAGAAATACTATAATACCACTATCTTTCATATGTAGCCTTTATAAATCAGCTCAGTGGATTATATGTATAAGGTGAGGAGAAATAAAAGTAGAAATATGTTAAATTGCATGGCCTCTAAATAGATTACAGAAATTTTGAGTAATTAGTGATTTCTATGGATGCTACTACACCAGGAACTTGCTGTCAGTGTTCATTTAAATCTTGCTCAGCAGTAGATTATATTCTCATTAAAATCATGTTTCTCATTGAGACAGGTTTTTGGTTTCTCAAAACATTTCCTATTAAGGGGGAAGAGAGTTCAGCAAATGACCGGAGATATAGAAGCAGTCATCAGTAAAGCAAGTGTTTGCAATGCCCTTGATGTGGGAGCCTGCAGTATTAGGATGGCATGTCCTGAGAGAGTTCCAGGCAAGCAGAGCCGAGAGATTCCTCTGTGACGTTTTGTCTAGAGAGTGGATCTCTTTAATGTAATACAATCTACTGCCTTGCCTCCCGGTTCATTTTATGTTTTCATCTCCATGCTGCCTGCTGGGTAGTGTAATCATATGAAAAATTGGGACCCCTAGCTATTTCCATCCAAGTCCTTCCATAGGAATAGCTCCAGGAGAAAAGGTATAGTGGTAATAAGAATTTCAGTGACATAACCTTACAGATAGTCACCTATGACCCAGACAGATGGAGCTGCTGTGGGAAAGGGGGAACCAAGAAGGAAGGCCCTGTAATATAGAGAAAGTCATAATAAAACATTTGCCGCACATACATGGAAGGACAAGTCAGACCATCCATAGAAGGAAAGGCTTGAGAAAACCCCATCTCTCATGGCAGGGTTACCCAGCTTGTGGGATGGGGAGCGAAGTGAGGAGAACTGACCTGGATAGGGAGTTGGCACAGCATTCCCCTGATGGACCTGATGACAGCCATTGTGCACTTGTCTGGTCATGTGTCGTTTTGCTGTGACCTGAATTTTGCTCGGAACAGTTTTGGTCTGCAAAGCAGTTAAGGGGGGTTGTTTCAAAATAGAAGTTAGAAATAGAAAAAAAGCAAAGGATATTTGCTCCAAAATTAGAACAAAAGTGACTAATTTGGTAAGTCTACAAAGATTTTACAAACCAACAGATACTTTTCTAGGTGAATTCTAGCAGGTGATGGAAGAAGATTGAAAGAGCTTCTGCTCACACCTGTCTTGCTCTGCAGTGTCCTTCTTCTTCGCCTGAGTCCACTGGAACAGCATGACACTGGTGGTCTTCATATGCCCCTCCCTTGTATGAGCTCCTCTCTGCACTGCAATGTTTTACTAGCCTCCTTGGTGGGGCCGGGAGTCAAGGGTCTCACGTAAACAAATGTTTTTCCTGTTTAATGTATCCGTCTATTAAGAGTGCTAGCAATCCTATTACTTAGAGTTCTGTGGTTACTTTAGGTGCTGTGTGGAGATTTAGCAACAGAAGCCAAAGAAATTGCCTTAATGTAATGAAAATCGTGTCCTAATAATGAAATCTCAGGAATGAGTGGAAAGTGAGATTTGCCTGAGTTCCACTAAAGAGACTGCTTTTGAAAGAGACCGTTAAAAGAATCCAGGAGTCTTTACCCTGGCACCAGGCACAGGGAGAAACTCCCTGGCGGAGAAGGGAGAGTTAGTAATCTGAGCAGATACCTACTGGGAGAGCTGGCTTTAAATTCACCAATAACCATTACATTTAGTATAGTCTGTAAATAAAGTGTCTTTCTCCTTCTATTCAGCTCCTCCAAAGAATTTACAGCTCCTTAATTAGACATATGTCTGCTGTTTATTACCTTTTAAAAGGTCAAGCAGTTAATGTCCCACTGTTGAAAATTCCTAGTAATTAATAATTAACATAATAAGCACAGCTCCTCTACCTACCCCATCTTTGGTTGTCTCCCTGTATTTATACATCAATGTGGAGTCATTAAATCCTGGCAGGAGAAGTGCCTCAGAGCTCTCCAATGGCACCCAAATAACAATGGACCTATCTCTCACCCTTCCAGTTTTTATTAGCCTTGTTTCTAAAGGATAGAATGGAAGGGGCTGATTCCACCTGTTGCCTTTACTTCTTAAGGTTACAAGGACCGTTTCCTGTAGGTGTACATTGAGCAAACGCCTTTAACTTTCATTTTTAAAAGGGAGATGTGATGCGTGAAAACTACAGTCTCCTGGGTAGTTTTGATTAAAAAAAAAAAAAGCCTACATAAAGAGATGTTTCATCTCTCTGAGATGTTCCTCAGCGCTAAAGAGGAAGATCATCGAGGGCACTTTAAAGTGCCTTTGCACCATATTTGGCCCGAAAAACTATGCTGTGTCCACACCGGCCTTACACTGTGCCGGAGGTGCCCAAAGGGAACATGCTTAAGCAAACAGCTGGTGGTTATGCTCATACTGTGTCTGGTAACAATGCCAATGCTAATCTAAAGCTTTGTACTTAAAAGCATCTGTCATCTAAGACACTTGAAGAGCTTTATATATGATAACTCGTTAGAGCTCCCACCATCCCTCCTAGGTAACTGCGGAGCAAACATGATCTTGGCTATACAGCTGAGGAAACTGATGCAGAGGGAGGGCAAAATGCTTTTATCTGTTTTTCACAATGACTCAGCAGCAGTCCTGGGAATAGAAAGTATGTCTCCTGACTACAGTCCCTCTGGGTAGGCACTGGACCACATACTTAATGGGGAATTATTCGTGAGAAACACTCTATTTACAACCAAGGCAAAGAAGGATTTACACTCTGATAGTTATTGTGTCTGAGAATCAGTAAGCTAACTCACTTTTAACCTGCCAGTTGTTATGCTTTTCTGCAGTTATTATGCTCATGATGTGGTGTAAAGACCACTAACTTGGCAGTCAGATTCAGCCACTTAACTAGCTGGGACTCTTGATGGAATCTCTCTAACCTCTCTGAACGCATAACTTGGAGAAAATGATATCTATCACACACAGTGGCTGCGAGGATTACACACCTATTTTTACTACGCCCATAGTCAAGATAATATGTTTCTCAACGTGGTGAACATAAATGTAAAGTTGGTACCAGTCAGTCAGGTGTGATTAAATTCCTCGGCGGGAAAACTCAGTTTAATGCTGCTTCTATATTAAATGCCACATACGGAAGGAGCCGATATCCTTTCCCATTCAGCTTTCATTTTTGGAAGTTACACACTGTAGGTTTGTCCATTTCAAATACATTCTCTAGTTTAGTGAATTTCTCCCAAGGAAGAAATCAAACATTCTTCCAGCGCTTTAAGCACAAACAAATAGTATTGATAAATGTCTCAATCATCCACTTATTAATTTGCACTAACTTTTTTTTACCACTTTACATGTATAATACCTTTATTAATTGCATTTTCCAATTATAAACAATATATACTTATTATATGAAATGTAAATGACACAGATATGTGTAAAAAAGGATGACATTAATCATATTTGGTGTGTGTTTCTTTAAGATTTCTTCCAAGAAACATATTTCTTAAAGGGCCCATGCTTTGTCTCTAGTTAGTTTATAAGAAGTGTTATAACAAGAAGTTTGTGTGACGGTTACTGTTAGGGTCACCAAAGGAGGGATGCACGAGGCCAAAGGGGTAAAGAATTATGAATTTATTAGGTCATCTGGATACCAGATGGGCTGAGTGCCAAAATGATACCAGCACCCAGAGATGGGAGTCAGGTTTTTAAAGGACTCAAGGCCAGCTTTCTTTGGGTAGAGAATTCTCTGAGCAGATCTGGATTCTGGGAAGGTCCGGAGGGGAGAGATAATGGTCTTAGCAAGTGGAATGTGGTCTAAGCAAGTGGAATATCTGTTGTAAAGTGGCCTACGGGTCAGTTCCCAGGGGAGGGGGTATGAGTAAATTAACAGTTACCTCAAAGGCCACTCCTCAGTAAATTTACATCCAGCTCTGATGTTTACCTTTTTATCCACCATAGTTGATATACTAGTATATTTTAATACCACACAAAATATAGCAAAACTTGTTTAGGGTCCAATTGTGTTCCTAGATGCTCATGACTCTGCAGAGTATCACTGGACAGTCAGACCTAGAGTTAGAACAATTGCCATCAGTAGCCACCAGGAAAGTTGGGCTTAGTAGGCACTGACCTGTGGATTGCTTCTGTCATGATCAATTTACAGATCCTATCCCACTGGTCTTCTCAGTGGTTAAGTGTCGACCCATGAACCAAGAGGTCACATACATGCCTGGGTCGCAGGCTTGATCCCCAGTAGGGTGTGTGAAGGAAGCTGATTGATGTTTCTTTCTCTCATTGATGTTTCTATCTTCTTATTCCTCTCCCTTCCTCACTAAAGTCACTAAAAATATGTTTAAAAATTTTACAGATCCTAGCATGCACATTCATCATTTTACCTGACAGAGCAAATCAGGCATACAAATCATGCACCACAGTCATGAAGAGTGTTATGTGAACAACTAAAAATATCCTGTGGTTGAACAAGCCCAGGGTTACCTTCATAACTCACCATTTGCTTTTGTGCAGATCATCTGGCTAAACTCACATCTTTCTCATAACTTAGGCATCCATTGCAAAAGCATGAAGATAAAGAACATAATCTTGTTGTATCCTTCCTGAAAATCAAAACAAAACAACAAAACTAGGTGGCATTGAGTTCCTGAAAGGTGGATACTACCATTGAGAATAATAGTATTTAAGTTTTAAAATATTCAGAATTGAGATTTCACTAAGAGTCATCAGTTCTGCACAGGTCTTTTAAATTTGACTTTAATTTCAATTTGTTTATATATACGCATCAAGTAGCAAATCTACTTCTGCTTTGTTCCAAATGGTCTTCCCTCAGTATCTGCTTCACATAGGTGTTTGATAGATGCATGGCTGGAAAGTCACATGCATAAATAATACACTGGTGGAGACAAGTAGATGGAAGACGAACAGAGAGAGGGATACATGAATGGATGATGAACTGATGAGAAGGTACTGTGTGTTCCCTTCACAGATATGCTGTGCTATTTTTTATCAACCTTCCTAAAGAACTTGAAATTTGAATTTTTAAAAACTCAATTACTGAAGGTAGAAAATTAAATTTTCTTTATACTCTCACAAATGCTTTGAGAATCAAAGACAGGCGGCTTCAGTAGTACTAAACAGAGCCATCACGTGTCTTTCTGTTTCTCTGTATTCTTTTTCCCCGATAATCTCGTCTATCTTTGTGTCCTCATTTTTTTACCTCTTGCTAGCCCTCATCTTTCTTTTTTTACATTTATATATTCAGTTGCTCATTTTGCTAATATTTACTCTCAATCTCCCTGTTTCTCTCTCTGTTTCCCCTATTATCAGTCAGAATATGACCAAACACTTATTTGAGTTTTGTTTTTTTACTATGGGAATGCAGAGTGGAAAGAGGACAGGAGGAGTAGGCCTTTAGAGAAGAACTATAAGTGCTTTTCCAATTTCCCATTTTTCCTCTCTTTTGCAGTAATGAGGATTTTCTATCCAATTCCTAAAAGAAGAATGAGAAGAAGATGCATGAAAATGGGAAGTTAAAGTGGAATTATTTGATTTAAATATCAATACAAATTAGGAAAGTCAGGAAGCAAATGTATGTGAGCAGAGTAATAAAGTAGGTTCAGTGAGGCATAATCAAGAAAGAAATTGCCAAAAAGAGGATTCATAACAATACCATTTCTCCTGAAAGAGAGCTCTGCCTCCAAGAATTTACAGCTAATAACTCTTTGATGCCATTTTTTGATTCAAGGTTATACTTTATATTTTAACCTTATATTTAGAGTGTGATTTCCAAGGCATAGAAAGAGTTGGCTTTTGGATACATCTCTGTATGTTAATTTATCCTGCATTGGTATTTGTGGCCTGTATTGCTTTATGCAGTACATCCCCAGAGTCCTCCAATCCTCAAATAAATGATTATTCCAAGTAGGAAAGGATTTTGGATACTATGTTGTTTGTTGACCTTTCATTTTTTAGGCAGATGTACACTTCCAGATTTTAGCCAGGACTAAAAAAGAAATAGAAATTTAACTGCCATGAGAAAAGTATGCCATTTGCATTTGTGGCAAAATGAAAATAATGAAAACCCAGAAATCCTATAACGTTTTTGCTTGAGAATCCAGATAATTTTCCAGGCCGAGACACCAACATTAAGCTCAGCTTTAATTGTTTCTGGTTTATGCAACTTCATGTATTTTTTTCTTTGCTTCCCACTGTGGTTCACATAGGCAACCTTACCAAGACATCAGAACCATGGGTTCTACTCCTTCACGGTTGATTACTAACTGCATGATCTTGTGCATTTTTCAGCATCGGTGGATTCAGTATCTTCAGTGCAGGGGGACAAAAGGATTAACATGTACTACCTCTAATGAGCCTCATAGGTCTAAATATTTGAGACTCACTTTAAAATTATTTTATACTTAGCACTTTGTTGATTACAAAGCATGCTCATTTGAATGGAGTTGTTGACTTGTTCATTTGAAGTCAAGGTGCAGCACCACCTCTCCAATTATTTATCATATTGGGAACATTTCACATTGCTGATGTGTTTGTTAATATCAGTGTGTCACTCAACTAGAACATCTCAAAGAGCGGCATTTTTTACAGCCCAGACAGGGGAGTCCCCACCACTGTCTGCCTTCCAGACAGTCCCCACCTATCTCCCACCCATATCAGGAAGATAAGTAAGTGGCTCATCTCCCCCATACAAATAATTTAGTAGCCTGTCTGTCTAGAATGTAATGGCATAGCATCTGCAATTTCTGCAGTTTTAATAGTGTAATATAATAGGATATAAGACACCCCCAAACTGCAACCCAGACAGCTCTGTTGTTAAGAGTGATAAATTATTTTTACCTCCTATTCACAGAAATATTGTGGTCAGCACCACTCATCTATGCTTGTTCTTTGAATCTTTTTGCGTTGCCTACATCTACGAATTAAATATCTTATTATTTTTATTATGCATCCCATAGATATTTCAATTTGAATAAATATTCTTTGCCTCTAAATGCAATGACTTGGAGCTCTTCATATTACTATTTCCTATTGATTTACCTCTTTTCAATAAATTCCTGTTTGTTTTGCACAATGCTAACAAACCTGAAATATTGAGTTGCATTATGACACCAATCTCAGATACTAGAACATTTAAAGGGAGATAAACAGAATTGCTATTTGTTTGAATATGGTATAGAAGACAAGAAGGAAATTTCTAGGAAAATATATGATTTATATTTATTCTATAAGTTCTGAGCATGGCTTATGATATTTAACCCAACAAAGAAGATTTTCTCCCCATTCTTGTAATCATACAATCTGTCCAAGGTTGTTTGATAAGAAGGAAAAAAATGTATATTTTATTCAAATAAGTTAGAGTATTTTGTGAGCTATAGAAATAAAAAATAGATGTGTTCACCATCATTATCATCAGCAGCATTGTAATAATAATAAGACCATGCCTTCTTTTTAATGTCCAACTTATTTGCATTCATCCACCCATTACCCATGTATCCATCCATTAATTTTGCATATGTTCTCTGTGCATACACCCTGTCATACACAATGCAAGGAACAAAGAACTGGTTTACAATGATTATCTATTAAGCTAATTAGGTATAGCAATAGTTCGGCATATTTTTACTGTATTAGAAACTCCAACAGAGCAGGCATATATTAGTATTGTCTGTAGCATTAAAAACAGAGGGAATTCCACCTTTCACCTTTAGATCATAAGATCTAAACACTTACATTTAATTTTGTAAGGCACAAGTTTTAAACTTGCAATCAATATAATCATGGAACAAATAGACTATTCATACCCATTCTTGCTATTAAAAATCCATGGAACATTTCAAATGTTGAGCTCATTTACCATATATTTCTTTTTTATTTACTTAAATGAGAATTAAAACTTTTGGAGGAAAATACTTTCCTCTTAGATCTCTTATCTTTCACATCTAAATTATTCTAAGCCAAACTTTATGAAACTTTTCATCTGGTTTATCAATCATGTTTGACAGACATTCACTGCATCAATCTGGAGAAAATATGTAAAACAACAAATCCATATGTATTCAATCCATAATTTTTTGAGACCATGCAGAATAATTTCAATTAGACCTTTAGCTGAATTTTATTAATGTAGACTTGGTTAATGCATGCTCCCCAAGTTGTAGATTGATTAGATTTGTACCAGGGGATCTTTTTTAATAGCCTTTGAAAAGAAACAGAATATTTCTCAGATTAGTGTAACATCAGTGGTGAATATATGTGTTCAATAAACATGAATTGTAAAAGCAAGCTCAAGCATGCCTATCTGGGTGTCTAAATGCATTAATAGTGATTTTATGGAAGTGGAAATCCATTGGTCATTAATTCCAGTTCTGAAGAGTATTCTTTACCCACCCTCACTCCCAGGAGCACTGCCCACTGGCACTGAGTGGCTGCCCTGAGTCTGCTTTTGGTTCAGACTTCCTTTTTAAAAAAGTTTGGCTCTCCTTTTTAACTCAGCTGACTGCTCCTATTGTTATTATTCATGCAATGATAGTTCTCCAGTCTTTATTTCTGTCTTTCCTGACAGCAGTTATTGAGATAGAAATGGTGTCTATCCTCATGGGGATTTTTTATTAGATGTTTTTTGTTTCTAAAACCTTCCTAGGTTCCCATTCCTTAGATGAAATATCTCTCATCTCCCAAATGAGTATTTTTACCTCTAGGGGACTGGATTTTCCTCTTATAATTTCATAATTATTCACATATGCACATAGTTAATACTTGTATGAGTATTTGGAAGTAATACAATTTTATAATGAAATTTATCCATTGGTGTTCATGTAAACAAATTATTGATTACTTCTCAATTTTTGTCTTACAAAGGAAACTCATTAGAGGCAGACCATGAAGCTCTGGATTTTATTAATTTATCTGTTATTAATTATAGAAGTATTTATTATATTTTCATTGGGTAAGGGACATAGGAATTACATTAAAAAGTTTTTTTTAAGGAGACACAATTTTCTCTTAGAGTGATGAGTATATTTATGATATGAAAGGGTAAAATCATAATTTGAGTAACATAGAAAAGATGTTACATATATAAGGATAAGTGGAAGGAAAAATAGACACCTGAGTTATTTGCCAACTTGGAAATATTTCTGGTCCTTGGATAAGCAATTTAACCTGCATGGCCACAGTCTGATTATCTATGTATAAAATAAGGTACTTGCGCTTCAGTTCCTCTTGTACGCAACATTTTGCAGGTAACAATAATCCAACTCTTAGTAGCTTATGAAAAAATAATTGTCTCTAGGGATGTGAATGAAATGGCCTCAGGATGCAATGGAATCTAAGAGTTTCTAACTTGTGAACACTCTGTTATTTTCTTTCCACTTGTTATTTCCACTTTTCTTGTTTTCTGGCTTCTTTCTTCAGTGCTGCTCACTGGCTTTTTCCACATATCAGAACACTGCAGAGTTGCTGGCAGCACGGGGATATACCCATAATTAAAGGTACAACCATAAAAGAAAGGACACTTCCCAAACACGGTCTGCAAGCCTCTTGTCCCAGCTAACTATTTTTTAAAATATATTTTTATTGATTTTTTACAGAGAGGAAGAGAGAGGGATAGAGAGTTAGAAACATTGATGAGAGAAACATTGATCAGCTGCCTCCTGCACACCTCCCACTGGGGATGTGCCCACAACCCAGGTACATGCCCTTGACCAGAATCGAACCTGGAACCTTTCAGTCTGCAGGCCGACGCTCTATCCACTGAGTCAAACTGGTTAGGGCTCAGCTAACTATTAAGAACACTCTCTTTTACTCTCAAAAGTCCAGTTTAGGCAATAAATTATTCAGTCACTCTACCTTAAAGGAGACTGATTAACTTGGTTTAGAATTTACTCCTTTGCAGTAATCACTGTGGAGTAAACAGAGGAATGAAATATAGTGTTTGGTCATATCTGGATTATATCCTACTTATATCCTAACATTTAAGGTCAGAAACTTGGGTAATGTGATTGGCATTTTCCACTTAAAACACAGGTAGATGACAAAGAAGCAGTCCCTGAGGGCAAGAGTGGTTTTCACCAAAGGAAAGTGTGAAGATTTACTGACTGTGTAGGTGAAACACCCATATGGCTACTATTTCATGACAGAGTGCAAGGCGAATGCAGAGAATGCTGAATAGTGGAATGATCAGCATTAGATGGCGTTTTATGGCAACTAGTATTGTATAGTAAATTTATCTTTTAAAACTGTAGGTAATTATCGTGCACACTGTAAATAGATTAACTCAGTTATATAGGGAGGTTTAATTTGGGTATAGACACATACATACTTACACATGTTCATTGCAACCTCAATTTCATTTAAAATCTATGAATAGTAATATATTACAAAACTAATTTAGGATCATGATTATGTTTCCATTTCTATAAGCTACTAAAATGACTTTTTTATTTAAACAAAGATATTAGGGGCTTTTTGGTTTGTGTTTAAATATATTTATACTTCTAGTTATGGGGATATCAAAATAAGCTATTTTTAAGTTGAAGTGGGGTAAGTGGTACCATGGTGTCAATGCACACATTTGCTTTTCCTAGCAGGCCTTTCCTCCGTCAGCAGTTTCAGAGGATGACAGTTTGCAGGAAGAGTCAAGATTTTTTGTAAATGAAAAGTGATTATTCATCAGAATAGAACTGCAAATAGTACATTAATGAGTGGATATGCTAATGTCTATTCGCTATTTAGACATACTAGCCAAAATTTGGTTTTTAGCCCTAGTAGGTGAGATCACAAATAAAATACATAATTATCACTTTAAAATAACATCGTATAAGATGTTTTCATAGTATATCTGGGCTATGAGTCACTGAATGTTCTCTACGATGTGGGAATGAAGTGTATTATTGAAAAATGTCAGTGGTTGAATTTTAAATTTTTGTTTTCTATATTGGGCAATGGAAACATGAAAAAAAATTCCTCATTGAGAGGCAAGTGGTTTAATTCCTTTCATTAAACAATGTGAACTCCTTAATACATACCAGGGATAGTACTAGGCAGGGAGGACATAAAAATAACACTAAGTCTCTGAAAGTATTAACCTTACCTAACCCTTAGCCTCCAGATTTTCCTGAGTAGTTCAGAAAAAATGAAGCATAGGAAAAAAATATTTGAAGCCAGAATTCAGCCCTAATACTTTAATTATGCACCTTTCCATTGCCATTTCATATCCTTTCTTCACTCTCAGCCAAGAAGGAACACATACACCGGCCACTCTAAATGCACAGTTTCTGTTCTATCTTGCCAGAGCTTTCTACATACTAGTACATGAGACTGTGACAGAGTCTGGACATGAAATGCAATGAGATGGAATTGGCTCTCTCCATGATGCCACAGAGCATATGACTTCAACCTGCAGAGTCGAAAGGGAAGATCCAAGCTCTGCAGATCCATCTCATCACTAGAAAACAGACAAAAGCTCTGTTCTCTCATCAGTCCTCAACTGGAGTTTCACGGGACTGCCCATTAGCAGTGCTGCTCATCTAAGTCTGATTCTAACCACTTTGCCTCATGACCTTTTCTGCCTTGTTCAGTGTTTTATACGGTGAGTGCCTGCCAATTTCATTTCTTAACATCTATTAAATTCATCCTCCTTCCTCTATCATCACATACTCACGCCTATGCTATTTTTGGTTTGTACCCTTGAAAGAGCCTTCAACTGTTTTCTATTCTCCACACCGCCCCCTCCAATCTATTACACATACTGTAGATAGGTCTGACTGAATGTGGATCCTGCTTTAATTACATCTCCTTGCTTTTCTTACATGATTTTAGTTGCTCACCACTATTCTTAGAATACAATGGGAATTTCTTCCAAAGGCAAACAAACCTTTTGTAATTCAATCTACTTGAAATTCAACTACAGTGACCTTCTATGTGTCTTTCAATGTGCCATTTTCTTTTCCACAGTTCTTTTTTCTGTTTAACCTTAGCTCTTCTTTCAGTCTTTATCTAAGTTTGCATTTTCTGTGGGAATCCTTCCCTGACCCACCAGTAGGCTAGCTTAGGTAACCCTTATATACTCAGCATTGTCTGCTGGATTCATTTATTTCATTATGAGTCTCCTTCCGAAGATCGCCACCTCTTTGAGAACAGTGACATTTCATTCATCTCCAGCTTGTAGTGCAGAGACTGGCACATAAAGTACTTAAAACCTGAATAGTCCTTTTATACAGAGATAATATTAAAGATGTTTAACTTTTAAACTGAAGACATTTTCTATGAATTTAGCAATTACCAATTATTCTTCACTCTTCTTAAATATACATTTTTAAATGTCCTCTAAATGCATTAATTCTTTGAGTGATTTTCCCATGTAGTCTAAATATTACATAGTCCAAGGGCTATCTCTTTTTTTCCTTCATTAAAATAAACAAAAATTCTTCAAACACTGTCCTTCATGGAGTTTTATGAGATAAAGAGTCAATTCGGTAAAAGAGGCAATGTCCATGAGCATCTTACAGCATCTTTCCTCTCATCCTCTCTTCCATCCTCAGTGAGCATGGACTCTCAACAGTAAGTCATTTTGTTATTTTTTAAATTATATTTTTGCTCAGTGAACATCTATTGAGCAGATACTGTGCACTAGGCAGTGTTACACTGATGATACAATTGTCAAGCTTAGGATTATAATGTAGTGTTATAAAGGCTAATTATATCTTTATTTTGTGTGCTAAATTTATGATTCACAGTTTTTTACTTGTTTTTCTGCGTCAAGTTGTGAATTTGGGGATGACAGATATTTTATTTACAAATCCTGTGTCTTCAAGTCCACTACTGGATATACAATGCTATGTAAAAGAGTTAGCCAACTCTGTTTTAGAAGTTAACGAGTCACAGAGAAGACAACATGAGAAAAAATTCGCCAAATAGTGGATAAAGCAAGACAGGTTAATTACAGGGCCCATAACAAATTTACAATGTGTGCCTAAGACCAGAAGAGTTTCAGGCCTTTCCTGGTGTTGCATAGGTAACTAGTAGCTAAATTTGGCCTGCAGCTTACCATTCCTAGCCATGGTGGAACACATACAACTCTCCATGCCAGAGGAGAGATGTGCTTTTTTTGAGTAATGCCTTACTCTGAGATATTTTCCAAGAAATTTCTATTTATTTTACACTGTCCTCATTTAATAAGAACTTAAGCATTTTACAGGAATATATTGCTGCCAGTTTATTCATCCATTTATGTAATCATCAAAATAATTATTGAGCATTCACTTCTTGACTGGTGATATTCAAGCAGCTGGCAATAGAGCAGTGAAAAAAAAAGCATACATAACTGTCTGCATGTAGGAAGCTTATGTTCCATTGGGGGAAGACAGATAACAACAAAAAATAAGTAAACATTTCAGTATGTCAATTGATCATCTGCATTATAGAGAACAAAATTTAAGTGGAATGGAGTATCCAACCGTGTTTTGCCAAAGGTGTATGTGGTGCAATTTACATAGAGAAAAGCACTCCAAGCTAAAGGAAGAGCAAGTGAAAAGGCCCTGGGGCAGGAACTCGACTGGCATATTCTAGGAATAGTAAGGAGGCCAGTGTGCTGGAGTGGATTGAGTGGTGGAAATATAAGGAGATGAGGTCAAAGAGATAACAGAATGCCAGGTTTAAAAGGCTTTATAGGTCACTGTTAAAACTTTAACATTTATCTTGTTAAAATTTTGACACTAACTCTGAAATGTAAGGCCATTTGGGAAGATAAAGGACATCATCTGACGTATGCTTTCGAAGTACCTCCTGGCTCCTATTTTAAGAATGGATTGCAGTTTGCAGGATGAAATCAGAGACCAATTTGTATTTTGTAATAGCATTGTAATAGGCCAGAGATAATTACGGCTCGACAAAAGTGATAGCAGTTGAAGTAGAAGTGACGGTATGTTTTGGATTTATTTTGAAGATAGAAGCGAGATGATTTCATGATGGATGAGACAGGGAGTGCGACAGAAAGATGAAACCAAGGTGTTTTGGCATGGACAACTGGAAGGATGGAGCTTCCAAAAATTGAATTAGAAAAGCCATGTGAAGAACAGATTTTACGAGGTAAAGATAGAGAAGTTTTTTTGGGTTCTTTTGACTATAGTAAGTTTGGTATTCCTATTAGATTCCCAAAGGGAGATGTTGAGTAGACAGATGTATAAATAAATCTAGGATTTAGGGAGTGGTTCAGGATGGAGATTTATGTTATACGATGGAGATATATGGGATACAATATACTAGCTGCACATGTTAGACACATGAAAGTAATTAACAGACAATGCAAAGAAGTAGTTATAGTATGTTTGCAAAGTCTATAAGTACCAAAATTAATGCTGGAGAAAATATGTGCAGGAACACCCCAGGGAAGAAAGGGCCCTAAGAGAAGACACGGAAGGGACAGGAGAGGGTCAGGGAAAGGGACAGGGAAGGGTCCCTAGAGAAGACAGGGTGTAAAGTAGTGCGAAGACATGTGTTGAATTTCAGTACTTTCAAAGGAGAGAGGTGTTTCAGGCCCAGAATGTAAGGAGTGAGAACACAGAGGAGATCTTCCCACCCGTCTAGGAATGCATGTATGGAAGTCACAGATTAGATGACAAAGGATAGAGTTGTGTAAACACTGACATAAAGTTGACGTAGTGAACAGTATCCCCAGAAACATGTTAGTGAATAACATATATAAAGCATTGGTTTTAGTAAATGAATCTGATGGCCACATTGAATATATTCAGTTTTGCAAATCCAGCTTTAGAATTTTCTGCAAGATATTGCCCATCAGAGCCCTGGAGACTAATCAATAAAGAAAAAAAAAATTTAATCCCATAGCTTTGAAATGCTTTGAAATAGTCCTAACAAAAATATATAAATACTATTTGTATGAAATCATTATCGTGTTCCCATGTTCATACTTATGACCATTACCAATCAGTCATATTAGTGCTATGAATTTGGATAGTCTGAAACAGTGTGTATCTATTTGCTCTAGGCACGCTATCTTTCAACCCTGTAAGAAAATAGGCAATTTTCCCCTGACTAATAAAAAACTACCCTACAGAAGGGAAAGGTAACAATAGGAACTAAAGAGGTTGAAATATGTTAAAACTCAAAACAAAACGTGTTTGCCTTCCATGAAGTGGCTGTGCTTGCCCTGTTTGAGTCACACCTTAGTTTTCTAAGCAGGCTCAGAGTCTTTCTCTGGAGATAATACAGGGTGCAAGCCCCTTCAAAGAAGGGATTTGTGCTAGCTGGCAGCTCCCAGAGCTCTGTTCTGTTGGGTTGTTAAGATCTCTAGAGTGGCTTATGGGCTTTGTGTAATTTCTATCTGCACCCAGACAGCTGGACTTCATTTCGTTTTATTTGCATTTAATAATAAGCTGCCTTTCCTTAGCTGTTAAATTGTGAATTATCAAACACTATCAAATGTTCCTTCCCCTATTCCAACTACGCTTACTTTGAAACAGACCCATTGGTTACATGCTGGTTCCAGAGAAAAGCTGGGCTTCATGCCCATGTATTTCAGGGTGGGAAATACTCTATTTCTTTCGGGGCCAAAATATGCCATTTCAGATCTAATGTGAACACTGGGAATAGCAGAGCAAGCTTTGTCGTGGATTCATCTTTAATTATTAAAACAGGAGAGATCATTCATGACGCTATAAAGTTCTTATTTTATTTTCAGGAAAGGAAATGAATGTATAAGTCACTATATATGAAAGAGGATAGAAAAAAAAAAGCAAAATAATGACAGAAGGAATAGAATATAGTGATTGAGAAGAGGAAAGGAATTGTGGAAATGAGAACAAAGGACAGAGACGGCCTGCCTGGTGGGAAGCTGTCACATAGCTCTCAATAATATTTGGAAGTGGATTTGAGATATTTTTGCTAAGTCATTATCAGTTCATATAAATGCAACTGGGGGTTGGCAGCCACTGGGCTATGAGAGCTAATGATGAAGAAAGAAATGAGGAGTGAGTGGGAAATATTTTACATATGAAAACTTGCTAAGGGATTATGTCTTCTTGCAATGGATTTAGGAGGAAAAGACACATTATTTAAAAAAAAAATTTGGGAAGCTGGAATGGTGTGAGGAGTTGTGAGGAAGAGAGAATCATAGCTAGAATAAAAAGTAATCCAGTATCAAGGATCAAAGATCTCAGTGTGTGTTTGTTTTTTGTTTTTTTTTTTCTGCCTAAAATTGTCCAGTTCTGGCATTAGAAAGTGAGCCTGTGAGGGGCTAGTCTGAGTCATGCTTTAGTAAGTCATAATTACAGCAGGCTGGCGTTGCTTACACCAACCTCTATGTGTGTATGTGTGCGCGTGTGCTCAATGGGGAAAGAGAGCAGATGTGAGTTTTCAGGGGAGATTATTACTAAAGTTCCAGTTTATTGACAGAATTTGTCATGGGCCTAAGCAAAAAGGAACAGACAGAGCATAGGATTTAGGTGCATGCGTGGACTCTATGATTGTCATTATCAATGCTAGTATTATAATCATGGATGATGTGACATATGTAAATTCTAATTATCATTTAGTTGTCTTTCATGCTTTGAGGAGTCTGAACCTTTTCTGGTGAAATAACCATAAGATAAAGAGTGAGTAGGGCGCCCTGGCCAGTGTGACTCAGTTGGTTGGAGCATCTTCCTGTGCACCAGAAGGGGGTGGGTCTGGATAGAGCAGTAATAATCAGCTGTGGGAGTGCTTGCTGCTTGGGGCTAAAGCCTCCATACTCTTCCCTTAGCAACTAAAGTGTTTAAGTATCTAAAAACCTCTTTTCCATTCCTTTAAATAACACATTCACAGGATTAATAATAATTGTATTGACCATCAATACTTTCTAGGTTGAGAAGTCCACAGGGAATATCAACACAGATCATATTAAAAGCTGACACTTTCACACCACTGGACATTTCATGGACATTCACCCTTGCTTGTGTGTTGCCCCCTGATTATGTCATGAGAAAGACCTCCCTGGCTGAGTCTTTTCCTGTGACTCTACCATGTACTTGTAAAGCAAATGATCAAACTTTAGCAGTACATTTGCTGGCTTTTGAATAGTGCAATGTGAAGCAGAAATTAAAATAAATAATAACTAAAGTGTTATCATCAGAGGGACAAAGAATATAGAATCTGGATAAGATACAGGTCTGTTTTAGAGACAGAAATCATGGGTGTTTACCAGGTGTAAGTGATATGAAAGTGATTGCAATGTGAATTTATCCAGTATCTCTGTATCCAAAGCAGGCCCTTTCTGCCTCTCATTCTTTACTGTGGGAATGCATCTTTTCTGCTCTTCACACAACTCTCCACCACCCATTAGTTCCTTTTTCATCCCTTGCTTATCCTCTCACAGCTAGAAGTTAGCTAGCTTTTGAAATAGACACTAGAGAGCCTGTGTTTGCATTTTTCCTGTATGCCATCTGTTCACAGAGTGAATTACAGTTGCCTCCAGTTAAAAAGCAGATTGTCTTGGCCCAAGGTCAGAAGACAAGTCTCAGCATCCTGTTTGACTATTGCAAACCTCTTCCCCATCCCTTCAAGATGGAATGTAACATCTGCAATTGGAACTTGGGTCCCTTGACTAGTTCCTCTGGCTATTGCTTCATAATCCTCTATTGGAAGTTCACAAAAGCACCTCTTCTTTTTCTGGTCTGGTCTCCTATTTCTTCATCTCAATTTATATTCTATTATACTCATCTAAAAAACAAACAAACAAAACAAACCAAAAAACAAACAAACAAAAAAAAACAAGCCTGCTGTCAGGATTGATTTACCTTTAAATGTGCTGTGCTCAGAACTTTCAGAACTGTGGTCCCAATGAACATAGGCCTGGGGAAAAGAATATCCTAATATATAAAAACCCTGGGTCATAAGGACCAGTTATGACCAAGGCTCAACCAACCAGAAGTCAGTCCTGCAGTCAGTAGAGGGTCGTTGACTGCTTCTGCTGCAGGTGTGGTGCCCCACCACTGACTGCTGAGGGGGCTTCAAATCAGAGAGGGCCAGAGAGAGGCCTGAAGAGAAAAGAGAGACTGATGTGTTGCCTCTGTGGTAGCTTTTGATCAGCACTTGCCTCTCTCTTTCTCTCCCAGTCTGGCCAGCAGTCAGGCCTCCATTTCTCTCTAGGCCTCCACCTGGGCTGCTGATCAACCCCGCCTTTCTGATCAGGCCCCATTGATAGGCCCAGTGACACTGACTGGCTTAGAAACTGACCAGTCAGAACCAAATCTGGGTCAATTGTGAGGAGTCAATGGCTGCCTAGAGGTGGAGCTTTTGATGATGACTGGCATAGAAACCAACCAATCAGAACCAAATTGGCCAGTAGAGGAGGGTAGTTGGGGATAAGATCAGACCTGCAGGGGAAGGCAGTTGGAGGCAAGATCAGTCTGGCAGGGGAGGGCCATTGGGTGCGAGATCAGGTCAGCAGGGGAGGACAGTTAGGGTCAATCAGGTAGGTAGACAGAGGCAGTTAGGGACGATGAGGCTAGCCAGCAGATGAAGGTTAGGAGCCAGTGTTCGCAGATTGTGAGAGGGATGTCCCATATCAGAGAGGGAATCCCCCTCCTTGCACAAATTTTGTGCACCGGGACACTAGTATATATATAAAACCCTCAGTGACCAGTTAACTGTTCGACCATTTGACCGGTTGCTATGACATGCACCGATCACCAGGGGGCAGACACTCAAGGCAGGAACTGTGAGTGCACCTGCAGCAGCATAATCCTCTCTTGTCTCTGGCAGCTCTACCTAGCAGCAGCAGCAGGTGCAGCGGGACTGGGATGAGCGGGAGCAGTGCCTGGCCTGGGCTCGGGCTCCTCCCCAGCCCCTTGCCACTTCACACACTACTACATACCTTGGTGCATGTCAGACTGCTGGTTTTGGACCTTCGGCAGTCCAACATCCCTGAGGGGTCCTGGATTGTGAGAGGGCTCAGGGCAGGCGGAGGGACCCCACCAATGCACGAATCCATGCATGAAAATTTGTGAAAAAGTAGGCCTTTCTTTCCCCAGCAGCTGGCACTGGCTTTCCTCCAGCACCCCTGACCCAGGCTGGCTTCCCTCAGGCCACCCTCAGGCACTGGGATCCTGGGCTGGATTCCCTCCAGACACTGGCAGGCACCCAGGACTCAGGCTGGCTTCCCTCTAACCTGGCCTCATCAGGAAGGATGTCTGGTCTAATTATATATATATATATATATATATATATATATATATATATATATATATATATGATAACATATATTCTGATACTCTAATATATAAAAACCCTGGATCATAAGGACCAGTAATGATCAAGGCTCCGCCAGAATATATATATGCTGATACTATTCTCCAGAGCTTTCTGTTGGCATCTAATAACATAATTTTCCATGTTTCAGAGCCCTTTTTTTATTTTTAAAGATTTATAAAAGTAGAAAAGTCTTATTGTTAGATCCAAACATTTATATAATGATATGCTTTATGGGCAATCGGGATAGATGTAAAATGTCCAGAGATGTGAAATGACAAGAGTAGGTGATTTTTCAAAAGCCAAATGAAGAAAATATTCAATATATATTCCTTCACTTTTACCTTCAGGTGAATGCCCTGGGAGTACTGTAGAGGGCTAGTGGACATTCAGATGGGCAGCACAGATTATGACCAGATGGTGGGTTAGGTTTACTGTAATGTCTGTCTAGGATAGTTGAATTTAGGAGGTAGGAAATGTATTCTTATGAAGATTTTTAAAAATCAGAACAGAACTCACTGACTGAGTATAAGACCTAGTGGAGAAAAGCCTGTCCGATACTCCTTTTATGCCAAGGCCTATCTTAGCCACTATATAATACCCACTCTGTTATTGGCAATTACTATGCACTAGGGGCTTGAGGATGTTCTAACAGATCTGAATTGTAAACCTGCCTCTACTGCTTTACTAATCATGTTACCCTGGACCTCTCTGAGCTACTTTTCTTTTCTATCAAATGAGGAAAATAGTAAGAATTTAATAAAGTTTTATAAAGGATTAAATTAAGATATATGATAGATAGATAGATAGATAGATAGATAGATAGATTAGATATCATAATTGCTACAGTTTCCAGCCTGGCTAAGAACTCAGTAACTGGTATCTATTTGTAATAGTATTAGTATTAATATCAATGATTATAGCATCAATGACTATAACTATTCCTTGCTTGTTTTCTTTAATTCACATTTCAAAAAGATTACTATGTAAGCACTTACTAAAATGATCCATCACTAAGACTCTCTTTTATTATACTAAACACTTCCTGTCATGGGCAAAACTGCACCCCAAAGAAAACTCCTATATTGTTGTCCTAATCAGTGTGACCTTATTTAAAATGAGGGTTGTTGATTTTTTAAAGATATAACGAAATTAAAGTGTAGTCATGAGAGCAGACACTAATTTAATATAGGTGTTATAAGCAGAGGAAATTTGGATACAGATATGTACAGAAGGAAGATGAAGTGAAGACCCAGGGAGCACATGGCTGTCTACAAGCCTAGGAGAAGGACCTAGAACAGACCCTTTCCTCATGGCCCTCAGAGGAACTAGCCCTGCAGGTACCTTGATCTCAGACTTGTAACCTCCGGTACTGGGAGAAAATAAATTTCTGTTATTTAAGGCAACCAATCAGTAATACATTGTTACAGCAGCTGTAATAAACTAATAGACTCTCCCAGTTTCCCAGGCATCTCTAATTGTTTAAATAAGTTGCTCCATTCAGTGCCTCAAATAACTAGACAGGGTAGATATTTAAAAAATAGACAGGCTACCGTATTAAGTAAAGTCATCCTCGTAATACATAGGAAGACTGAGAGTCTCTTAACAGTCTTGAGAGACATAGCCTGAGATCCTGTGAGTCCTTAAATGTATAAAGACAGTAGAGAATGGAATTCCCCACTGATACAGCCTCTTGGACTTGGGCAGGACCAAGTTACATTTTACCTTTCTTGCACATTGGGGAGTGCTCTAATGGAGTGGGAGCTATCAACAAGTCCTTGAATGCCAAAGATCTACCTTACATTACTGAGGCCAGTTTATGTGTATCCTACTATTTGGGACAAAGACATTATTTCATAGAATCATCATGCTTTACTCCTTGCTAAGTACTCAAAAGGATTTTAATCAACTTTCTCATGTAACAAATGTAGTAACTGAATCCAGAAGATGGGGAATATTTTGGCTGAAGTTTCACAGCTAATTTCAGTTCTCTGTAATTTCAGCCTTCCTGTTTAGACGAGAGAGAGAAGAGAGAGAGAGAGAAAGAGAGAGAGAGAGAGAGAGAGAGAGAGAGAGAGAGAGAGAGAGAGAGTATTTTTCCCTCCATTCTTTCTTTTGCTTTTGTCTTTTATTATTCCTTCTTCTTGAGTTTCCTGTAGAAATGAAAAGAGATAGATTCTGACCCTGCCACTGAGTGGAGCTCAGTGACTCACAAGCAGCCCTGCTTGTCCTAGAATCAAACCAACCCTGGACACTGCTCAACTCCTTGCATCTCAATAATTAATTTCACATATTCTAGATAGTGTTGTTTTGACACACAGCCTTTAAAAGTGGAGGAACGGAATGGGAGGATAAAAAAATTCTACACATGCTGGACTTCTTTGAATTAGGAAAACATGATCACTCATAAAATAGTGTGAGATAAGTGTACTCGTACCTCCTAAAATATATGACTCAAAATTGAATGTGTTTTCTGTGTGGGTGGACAGGTGGTATGTGCAAGAAAAGGGGAAAATATCACAAACACCCCCTCAGTGTTACATTTTCTTTGCTTAGGATTTTTAGATTCTTTACGTGTACAGAGAACAAGGTCCCATTTGTCATCAATATTGGGAGTAATATAACTGATTTGTTAACTTCATTATTCTATTTATCCCACATCTCCTGGGACTTCAGGTTAATGGACCTAAATATATATTTGAAATGCACTAACTTCCAGCCCTCATTATGAATCATTCTCATCTCTGAGTTAACACAAATAAACCAACACAGATGCCCAGCTACCACTTCTGGAGATTCTGAGTCATTTGGACTGGAATATGGGCCATACATAAATATTTCTTTGAAATCTTACCAGGTGGTTTTAATGTACAGACTAGGGAGAGAAGCTTAACTGATTTCATAAGCCAAGGCAACTGATGACTGATATGGATGAAATATACCAGTAAGAATATTCCTCAGAAAAAAGACAATGAAATGGGAAGCAGCCTCTTCCTGAGTTGAAACCTCAGATAGCAGCAGCCTAGGAAATAGTCAGAGAAAGTTTGAAGAATGTCTGAAGCTGCTGTGGTATTATGTTCTTCCAAAAATGTATGATAAAGCATTTTAATCTGAGAAAGCTGGTAGATTATTGGTGAGAAGAAGTGGGCCAAATAATTATCTAGCTCAATTTAATAAATTTCTTCCTAAGCAAGTGAAATGGATTTGTACTTATGTAATTTAATAAAGTCCCTTTTACATGGCTTGGTCTGGGGTTACTAGGTTTAGATCTCAGGCAAAGGGGGAAAGTGCTAGTTAGAGTGCAGCTATTAGACACCAATGCACTAATGAGCCAACTATGGCATGTAATCAATATGTGAAAAATGGGCAATTCTCACTAATGTTCTGCTAACGTTCTCATAATGATTTGTCAAAGTACTAGAGTAATTATCATCATGCAATTTGGCCCACGTTCACTGGAATAATCCTGGCATTGGTGAATAAAAACATGCATTGCCAGTTTGTCACCAGCTTTGGGTATATTTTTTTCATATAGAAATCCATTAGGTCCTTTTCTATATACTTATATACTCTATTTTTCTTTCTTTTTTTTGTTGATTTTTTTAGTTCCATGTTTCATCTTTTCTCCCTACTTTATTTATTTTTCTCTTTTTATTACAAAAAAATAGTGGATGGGAACTCAAGAGCCCTAAAATCTAATCCTGGTTCTGCTATAAAGGCAAGTCATTTCACCTCTCTGAGTCTGTTTCTGTGAATATTGGAATAAAGGAACATTAAAACGTAATGTCCTTTCTGCTTTAAAAGATATAATTCCAAATATCCCTTACAGACCTGCTCTGTGTTTCTGTCCACATCGTCATTTTTATCAAGTTTATTTATCATCATGATGACTCATTTTTGAGCCATGGCATCTACAAGCCATGGAACATACATGGGTGCCTACTCATAATCCATGACACAGGAGGTGCAGTTCACCTGCTACAGAAACTTAGAGAATGGAGGAGAAGATAGAGTTTTTAGATATGAAAACATACTTCCAAGTACAAAGCAAGGTGACACTGCCACCTTCAAACTTTCTCCTGGGGTAGTTATTCTAATGGAGGAATTTTTCATTAGTAATCTCTTAAATAATAAATTATCATAGCAATGCATTGGATCAGTATAGCATGCAGTAAAGAGCTTGATCTCTTCTTAGCTCAGTTTACAATATCCCTGTGAAACAGTTTGGGCAGATAATGATTATTTCTGCTCTGTTGATGGAAAGCAAGCAAGGGGGATTTAGTAACATTTATAGATTGAGAAAATTTGCATTATGCGTTTTCTTTCTTAAGCCATCTTTCCTACAAGGTGTGTGTATGTGTGTGCACACACGCGCGTGTGCACATGCGTGTACGTGCATTGACTTTTTAGCAAATACAAGAGCATAGTAAGGCACCTTGCCTTTTCAACCTTGGAGTCAAATTGAGAAAGAGTATATCTTTTACTCTCAGAATAGACAAAAGCCAGAATAAATAAATTTGGAAATTTTAGATTTTTTAATTGAAAATTCTTTTATTTTTCTTTATTGCAACACTTTACAAATATAAAAAAAAAATATTTTTCTTGAAGGTATACAAAAAAAAAAAGCCATGAGTCAGATTTCCCCCTTGAGCCATAGTTTGCCAACCTTTCCCTCAGAGTCATGCCCATGTTGTACATTGCTAAGCCACTTGGCCAGCAGGAATACTGGTGTTCACATGCAGGTGCTCAAAACAAGGAACATTAACATATCATGATGCAATAAATTGACATGTGAGAGCTAGTCTCTATACTAGACAACTTGATGACCATTGTAAACAAGACTCATTGCTTGGCAGGCAAACTCTTCAATAAGCAACATGAAATCCTGAATAGCAGATTTCCCAATTCTATCAAAATTTCATCAGGGTTCCAGATAAAGGCTATTGCCCAGGTTATCTCTACCTTATACAACTGGTGTGATTTTGAAAAACAATGCTTGAAATTGAAAATCTGTGAACTGAATCACTTTTCCCTTTATTTCCCCCCTCATATAACCAGTGATCAATGTTTTTCCCCTGAATATTACTAGTATTCCATTGTATAAATGTACCACAGCTTTTTTATCCACTCATCTACTGATGGGCACTTGGACTGTTTCCAGATCTTAGCTATCTATAATAATAAAAGCTTAATATGCTAATTAGACTGGATGTTTTTCGGATGACCTTCTGGATGAAGCCAATGTTGTGAGGGAAGCCTGGGTCCTGGGTGTCAGAGGGAAGCTGGTGCTGGCGCTCAGGGGAAGGAAGGCCTACTCTTTCATCAATTCTGTGCATTGGGCCTCTGGTTGTAAATAACACTGCTATGAACATAGAAATACATATATTCTTTCTGATTGCTATTTTGGTATTCTTAGGATATATTCCTACTTTGGTCTAAGCCAAAAGCCCTTGTTCTCTCTAAAGTGTTGTTATCACACAAAAATAGTCCCATATAAAGGCTCCAAGTATACAGAGTTTTGCGCATAGGAAAGCCAGTAATTATAGAATGCTGAATCCGAAATTCTGGACATAGAAGGAATCTGCATGAGAACCACAGTTTATGACAGTGCCTAAGTTTCTGGCCTGTGTTCCCACATTTCCATGGAAGTAGCTGTCTTCCATTGTGATATTGCGTCAAGTTATTCATATTTGACTATTGTCCTTACTTATAAAAATACTATCTAATAAAAGAGTAATATGCAAATTAACCATCACTCTGGGACAAAGATGGCGGCGCCCATAGCGGTGGGGCAGGATGCTAGCGGTGTCACCCTGGCAACATGAGCTGAGCAGGCATTATCTTGGCAGGTCACACTGCCCTGGAGCAGGCAAGCACTGCCAGCAGGCAACCCGCAGTAGGGCCCGCTGGCCGCCATGGCGATCAGGAGCAGGAAAGTGAACTCAAGGGTGGCTGGTGAGCTGCTCGCATGTTCAGGGGCCTGCTTCCAGTCGCAAAGGCAATCAGGAGCAGGAGAGTGAACACGCAGGTGGCTGGCGGGCAGCCCATGTTCAGGGGCCTGCTTCTGGCTGTCACAGCCATTGGGAGCAGGAGAAAATGAGCAGGCGGCCCATAGGCAGTCTGCAGCAGGGCCTGCTCCTGGGGTGCTGGGAGGATCTGTGAGCAGGCAAGCGTGGCCAGCAGGCAGCACCCAGCCCTGGCCACAGCTCAAGGGAGAGAACAACATGCAGGTGAGGCCAGGAGCCTGAGAGATCAACACAGAGAGGTGCCTGCTCCAAGCCTCCATAGTGTGGCTGGAGGCAGGCCTCCAGCAGACACACACACACACACACACACACACACGCACGAACATGGCAACTACTCTGAGCCTTCGATGCGGCTGGGGGCAGGCCCCCAGTGGGGACACACACACGCACTCACACACACGTGGGGTACCTGCTTCCAGCCTCTGATCCAGCTGGGGCAGGCCCCCAGTGGGGACACATACATGGGACACCTGCTCTGAGCCTCCACAGTGCAGCTGGGGGCAGGCCCCCAGCAGACACACACACACACACACACACACATACTTCCCAAATTGTGGCCATCAGTAGGACATCCACTGAGGGATCCCAGACTGTGAGAGGGGGCAGGCTGGGCTGAGGGACCCCCACCCTCCCCTGTGTACGAATTTCATGCACTGGGCCTCTAGTATATATATAATCTCTTGTTAACCTGTTGACTACAAATATTTTCACTATTCTGATTGCTATGGTTTCTACCCTTGTGCAGATATTTATTTTCTTCTGTACTCTCTGACATTTTATTAAGGACTATTTTTAAATATCATTTCGAGTTGGACCACTGTTATTTCCATTCCACGTGTTGACTTGATTCCAAGAGACTTTGATCAGAACAGTCTTCTAAAAGTCTAAGTCAAATCGGGTCTTTTCTGCTTAGGACTTTTCAGTCTTCCCAAAACTTTTCAAATAAAACTCAGTTTTCAGCTTCATCCAACAAAGACCACATATGATCTGTCTTTTTATAATTTCCAGTGGCATATACTCTCCTCTCCATGACTGAGATTAGCTGTACACTTTTGTTGCAATGCAATCCCTCAATCTCTGAATCTGGGTTCTTGTTTTTCTCACTTTCCCAAAGAAGTTACTTGGGCCACTTAATCACTTTCTAAACCAGTAGACTGCTTTAATTCTCAGCAAAACACTGAGAACATATATGGATATATCCTTAGTCAAATCAATTAAAATGATTGTCTTTATTATAATTATAATTACATTAAAATTTTAAATCAATAATATAATTAAATTGTTCACTGATAGTGCTTTTATGTTTTAAAAATATACTTTAAGTAATAACAGCATTCAGAATGCCTAGAAACAACTGCTCTTTGCAAAAAGAATTAGCTTGTTTACATCATGATAGAGCTCAGTATTTTTTGGTCTAACGATTACAGATAGTAAAAACAACAGACCAAGCATAAGTTCTGTTACATGAGTTACTTCTACCACACACCTACTATGGGACCTTGACTAAAGTCAGTTTAATTTGTCAATTTCAATTCATTCCCCTATAAACTTAAATTGTTGCTATGTATCTTATAGCCATATATACCATACAGACTGGACAGGAAGCCACAATCAGGACAGAATATGGAGATACAGAACAATCTTCTCTAGGCAATGGTCCCAGACAAGGGTGCATTTTATCTCTATTTAATCTCTATGCAGAACATATACAAAAAATAGGCTAGACTACTTCAGGGAAGGAGGAATAAAAATTGGTGGAAGAAATACCAACTTAAGCTACAAAGATGACACCATCTTCCTAGCACAAAGTAGCAATGATTTTAAATGACTTCAGATAAAAGTGAATGAAGAAAGAGCTAAAGCAGGACTGTATTAAATATGAAGCAGACAAGAAATCACAACTATACAGACAATGAAGACATCAAAATTTTGAAAGATTTTGCTTACCTTGGTTCACTCATCAATTCAAATGGACACTACAGCAAAGAAATCAAAAGAAGGCTAAGACTCAGCAACAATGGAAAAATTAGGAAAGGTATTCAAGAGCAAAGATATGTCATTAGAGATTAAGGCTAAGATCATTTATACCCTTATATCCCCAATTACTCGGTGCCAATGTGAAAGTCAGAAAGTGAAGAAGGCTAAGATAAAAAAAATGATTCATTTAAAGTATGATGTTGGAGGAAAGCTCCATAGATACCCTGAACCACCAGAAATACAAGCAAATGAGCCCTAGAGCAAATTATTGAAGGCAAAAATGATAAAACTGAAGTTGTCCTATTTTGAGCACATCATGAGAAGGGAGGGTTCTTTGGAAAAGTTAATAATGCTGGGAAATTAGAAGGCAGCAGGAAAAGAGGAAGACCAATTATGAGATGGATGGACTCCATAAAGGAAGCCATAGGCAAGAGTCTACAGGAGCAGAGCAGAAATGTGAAGATAGGATATCATGGACATCTCTCATTCATTGGGTCACCAGGAGTCAGAGGTGACTCAATGACATTTAACACAAACACCATACAGAATAGGGCAGGTGGTTTTCCATTGAAGTGATAAAGAGTTCTCATGTCAACCTTAGTGCAATTTTTATAATTATAACTGATATTTATTTTTTGTAATTAGTTTAATTTCTGTTTACACCACTAGACTGTAGGTCTCTTGACCTCAGGGATAGTATTTATCTTCTAAGACTATGAGTCCTCAGCATGCAATGCAGTGTCCAAAAGAAAAGACCATCAATAAAAATATATTGAATTCAAAAACTGCTTATGTTCTTATGAAAATCAAATAAGATATGTGGGGTAGCTTTTTTATGAATTCTAAAATAAATTACCAATGTATAGTATTGAATTATTCTTTCCATTACTGTAAACTCTTCTCATTCTTTTTTATATCCAAAGAGGGAAGGCCATCACTAGGGTCAGTGAACTTCAGGAAGGTATTTTTCTGTGGAGGCCTCTATGTGAATACCATTCTGGTAGCCTAAGCTCATATGGTCCCTTGAAGAAATACTTAATAAGCCACCAGGAGCAATCCACTATTCAGGCCACCCCCTGCAACTAGGTCTAGCCATGTTCCCAAGTTTACTTCACAGTCATGAGCCTTGGAGCTCCCATTAAGGCATTTGGTTGATCCCACACAGAGCAGAGGGTCTAAGGTACTGTGAAGGTTTACTGTGGCTGGTGTTAGAGAGAGAGACATAGACATTTTGGGAAAGTACCCCAAAGTTAAGGCCCCTCTAAGGGAACATGGACGAGGTCATGGCTCTACTTTCTAAGGTTTGGGCTGGAAGAGCCATAGTGACACCTGCAGCATGTTATACTAGGAAATGTGCTAAACTGTTCCTGGATTTAATTCTGCCTTCCAATTAACTGGTTATTTTCAAATAGAGTATATTCTCTGTTTCTTTACTGGTTAAAGGGGACAGGTGGTGTTTTTCTAGTCTATCAGTAGTGTGTGCTAGACATACATATTCTTTGTGAAGAAAAAAGAGTTCTGTGGAATGTAAATATTATTAGCAGACATGAATAAAATTAAAATAAAAGAAGTGAATGGGCTATATCTTTGAAGAAAATGTGGAATATTGTCCATAAATTTAATAGTGGGGTTTTGTGTGGTAGATGAAATAGTATTTGAACTGGTAGGGTGAAGAAAGAAGATATAAAGTGAAGGTTTGAAATTGTCTTAGAAATAATACAAATACATAAGACAAATTCTGTTGATGGATGTCTTAAAAGATGGCATTAAAGAGTTAAGTTTTATTTAATATCTATGGGGAGATTATAGGCCATGGAAATGATTGACAGTGATTGATTTGGCATTAAGTAATGGGTTATATAAATATTTATAGGTTCTATTGACCCCATGAAGGGTATCATTGAAATGTGTTCTTCTTCAGCTTCCTTTGTTTTGGCATTTGTAAAAATACTTAATATGGAAATATCCAGATAAAATAATCAAAATACTTGTGTTAGTCAAATGTAAAAACTACACTAAGAAAAACAGGCTTAAATACGGATGACCAATAATACAGAAATATCCTTTTGTGATCCACCCAAAGAACCATTACCAACAAAAATTAAACTATAGCTTTCATCAAGTATTTGTGAAATGAATAAAACTCCAATCCCACTATAATTTTCTGATGTAACAAGAGCTGCTGTTGTTCATGTTGTCTTTTATTTTTGAAACATCAGGTCAAGCTCTGGTTGGTGTACCCTGTGAAATTAAAATATTCTGTTATTGTAATAAGAAGGAACTTCTTTTTCATCATACATTTTATTTGAAACTAGAGGTCTGGTGCACAAAACTTTGTGCACTCGGGGAGGGGGGGCTCAGCCTGGCCTGTGCCCTCTCGCAGTCTGGGACCCCTTGGGGGATGTCCACCTGCTGGCATGCCTGGCCAGCCAGGGTGAGGGGCAGAGGGTCATTTCAGACTGCCCACAGCCCCTTCAGGGTTTGGGTCCCTACTAGGGTGCCTGGCTGGAAGCAGCTATCTGGGATTTATTTAACTTCTATAATTGAAACTTTGTTGCCTTGGTCCCTCACTCAAAGCCTGGCAGGTATCTGGGGTTTATCTTCTATAATTGAAACTTTGTAGCCTTGAGTAGAGCTCAGGGCCTGGAGGGCCCTGGCTTCCTCCATTGCCTCGGACAACTCCAGCTCCATGGCTGCCACCATCTTAGTTGAGTTAATTTGCATATTTGCTCCTGATTGGTTAGTGGACATGGTTTGTGGGCATAGCTTGTGGGTGTAACAGAGTGAGTGTCAATTTGCATATTGCTCTTAGATTAGATTAGATGAGAGACATGAGGTTCTTGTATTTGAGAAATAGTAAATAGATGCAAGAATATCTCATCATCAGTGTTTAAAATTAATCCACCCAATGCATGTTTTGCCTTATTTTGATTATATTTATCAGAATTCAAAGAATATCCCTTATAAGGAACTATAAGCCACATAACATTTAATTACAACAACTTTCTGAGTTACAGAGTGTGCTCCAAAGTTTGTTGGCAAGCATTATACTAAAGTTCTGAAGAGTAAATCCTGCTATATTAGCAGCAAAACTCTCTGAATATTAATGAACTTAGCATATTGTTGAGTCCAATAAAAATTATAAAAAATAAATTATATTCATAGCAAAAATATTCACAATAGTTGTCCTACAAGAAAGTAGTCTGAGATGATAAGAAGTTCACATAAATATGTACAGTTTTAAATATTTTTACTCAAAATGAGATTTTAGTGTATAGAGAAGTGTGTTGTAATTTTACTCTTGAAAATGTTAGAGATTCAGTTACTAAAGTAACATTCTGGAAGGCTCTCAGAGTAAATTTGTTGATTATATTCATTTTATTTTCAACACTTAATTTGAGGATGATCTTATGATTCTCAACTATAAAAGTTAAGACAACACCTCATAGAGAAGATATTACCAATGAGATCCACATTAAACATTGTTGTTTTTATAAATAATAAAAATACATATGTAAAAATAATGAAGATAAAAAGGAAAGATGCAACATTTATGTATACTATAGTAGTCACAGTATAAAATCAAAATCAAATTCATTCATAGAAAATAAATCCTCGTTAGTAGTAATTATCATGAGATAGTGGGACTAAGGGTTTTTATTTTCACTACTTTTATTTTTAGGTGTTTTGTGAATTTCCTAAAATTAATGAATTTATTTTGTTTATAAAACATTAAATTTTTAAATAATGAAATTGATTTTTTAAATTTTTTAAAATACTGTCCCAACAACAAAGAGCAGCTCAAAATTATTCAGTATAGAATCAATTTAGAGTCCTTTTTCCCAACCATGACTGAAATAGTGGTGCTTCTTCTCTCAGTAACAATATAATGATCATAGTAGTGATGATAAAGAAGATAAAGTAACATGTATTTGAAAAGCATAACATACATTTCTATGTGAAAAGTAATTTCCACATAGATATTATCTGTTTCTCATGATATCAACTCTGTGAAATAGATTACTTATTTAACCAAAAGAAGCAGTACCTTTTTTTTTAGCTGGGCCCAAAGCAGGAGGATTATAGGAGCTAGTCAGCTGGTTGGGGAGGCATCTTGCATCTTGCATGAATATATTCATGATCATTTCCTCATTCTCAGAAGCTCCATTGGTAGCAATTTACACTCTGGTGTCCTAGAAGAGCTCAACTCTTGATATTTCAGTTTCTAAGTCTAGAGTCAATTGCATAGCCCAGAGAGAAATTGGTAGGCTGATTGGCACCAAAAACTCATCTGTAAATATATTTGCTGTCTTTAATGTGATTGCCAAGAATTTTATGATCATCCTCTGTTTTTTATTTGTTTTTCTTGCTGAAATTCTGAACAATTCAGAGAAAAGAGTAAAATACAACCAGAAATCTAGTCTCCAAGGTGCAGATAAACAGAGTTTCCCTATTATCTCTATAGTTGACTTGTTTAATGGCATGGGTTCAAACACTTAACCTCTTTGTACCTCAGTTCATCTCTAGAAAAATGAATTTAATGTTGTAATAATACTTGTCCAGCTGATTAAACCTCTTAGAAGGCCAGTGCTAGGTGTCAACTGGCATTATACCCACACATGACAAATGCCTACCAGTTTACTCAAAGCTTTTCATGAAAATCACATATTTTCAATATAAAACCAGCCTCTTATTTTATTTTATTACAACTTAATGTGGTTTTATTTAAAACTAGGGGCCCAGTGCATAAAATTCATGCACTGGGGGGAGGGGTCCTCAGCCCAGCCTGCCCCCTCTCACATATTGGGAGCCCTCAGGGGATGTCCTACTGACAGTTAGGCCCGCTCCCTGCTCCCCATGGGGAACAGGCCTAAGCCACAGTCTGGCCTCCCTTTGTGGGAGGCGACCAGGCTAATCAGGGGAAGCCACCAGCCCCATCACTCTGCTGCTACAGCCACTGCCAGTCACCACAGCCACCAAGGTGTTTTCATCAACATGGACTCCAGTCCCTTCACCATGAAGAAATGACAACTTTCTTTAGGCATTTTCAAGATGTGCCTTTCATAGGATATGACATTTCTTTCTTTCTTTCTTTTTTTTATCCTCACCTGAGGATATGTTTCCATTGATTTTTAGAGATTGTGGAAGAGAAGGGAAAGACAGAGAGAAGCATCAAAGTGAGAACACTTTGATTGGTTGCCTCTTGCATGAGCCCTGACCTGGGCCCCATCCAGGGAAGAGCCTGCAACCTAGGTACATGCCCTTGGTCAGAATTGAACCCAAACCCTGCAGTCAGCAGGGTGAGGCATTATGCAATGAACCAAACCAGCTAGAGCAGAATATGACATTTCTTAGACCTCCAGCAGTGGACCTTCATTTTTTTTCTCTAGGAGTGTGGTGGAAAAACCCTAGATCGCCTTTGGGGATTCTTATTACCCAAGTTACTAAAAATATTACCAGTAGCATACAGGGAACTTAGCCAATGAGTGTTAAGAAAAAGTGTTTCCTCTGTAGTTCAATCCCATCACCAGCTCCACCCCTGCTCCTCCAATCCCAGCTCCACCCCTACCCAGGCCTGTAGCCTCTGGCCTCGGATGCAGGCCTGGGCAGAAGATCCCCCAACCAGCTCTGCCCCTCAGCCCCCCTACCTCCCTCACCACCTGCCTGGCTAACAGGCCTGGCTACTTCAGTTGTGGGGCTGAGGCAAACTGGGTGCTGCCATCTTAGATGAGTTAATTTGCACATAACCTCCTGATTGGTGGGCATGACTTGTGGGTGTAATGGAGTGAGGGTCAATTTGCATATTTCTTTTTAATTAGATTAGATTACTGGGGAACCATTGCTATCCTTAACAGAATAAAGAATTTTTATTGTAAGGATTGTAAATGAATTCCATAGTTCAAGTTTTATACTGCTGAACTGCCTCACCATATAATTTGAGTACTATATAGATGACATTTTCTTTCATATAACACATTAATGATGGAACATTGAACTAGACAATAAATGCCCTGAAGAGGTCACTGTATAACATGTGAAAGTTCTCACTTGCTTTGTATCACCAAACTATGGGTTTCATAAGGGTTTTGCAGATACTGTCTTTGATCGTGTTGGTCTACTCAACCTTGAATATTCTCCTCCTCCTCCTCCTCCTCCTCCTCCTCCTCCTCCTCCT
>PVJC01000627.1:0-116154 GCA_004026665.1 Murina feae | reverse complement strand
AGAAAGCAGGGAAAACCCCGCCTCGTGGTCAGGCCAGCCTTTTCCTGCTCCCTGATCCCCGGAAGGGACCTGGGAAGCCGCCAAGCAGGCTGCCAACTCTTTCCCACTCACCCGTCCCCTGCTGCCTTCCTTTCCCACTTCCCGGTGCTGCCAAGGGGTCTGGGGAGCTGCCAAGCAGGACCCTGGCCCCTGCAGCCTTGCTTTCCCACTCCCCGGTGCCCCGCAAAGGGCCTGGGCAGCCACCAAGCAGGCCGCCGGCCCCCTGCCGCCTCTTACCCGCTTCCCGGTACCCTCCAACCCTGCCGCCTCTTTCCCATCACGGGTCCTGGGTCCTGCACTGTCCCACCCTGCAGCTACTCTGTGCACTCGGGAGGTCCCTCAGCCTGGCCTGTGCCCTCTTGCAGTCTGGGACCCCTCAGGGGATGTCTACCTGCTGGCGTGCCTGACCAGCCTGGGTGACGGGCTTTCAGGCTGCCCACAGCTCCCATTGACCCAACGTCCCAACAAGGCTGGCTGGACGCAGGTGTCTGGAGTTTTTTCTCCTATAATTGATACTGTTCCTTGAAGGCCTGGGGTTATCTTCTATAATTGATACACTGTTCCTTTAAGGCAGCCTTCTAACTAACGAAGCCTCCTCTGCCTCACCTCGCAGTGTCTATAATGAAACAATTGTTACTTTTACTGGTTAGGCCGGAGCTGCTCTTTCCTTCAGCTCCGGAGGATTCTATGATTGTTACATTGTTTCAAATGTTTCAAATCTGTGTTTTGCTAGAGGCAGTTTAATCGGAGCTGAGCTGAGCGGGTACAGCTTCACTTTCGCTCTTGCCGCAATGGAAAGGGCTGTTTACTCAGGTCCGTGAGTGGCGGCCGCCATCTTGGCTGGGCTAATTTGCATACAGCCCCTCTGATTGGCTGGTGGGCATGGCTTACCCTGTCTCGGAGAAACGGTTAATTTTAATATTTCGCTTTTATAGAGTAGATACTAATAAAAGGGTAATATGTTAATTAGACTGGGAGACCTTCTGGGAGACCTTCTGGACATCCTTCCAGACAAAGCCATGTGGTAGAGCTGAGGCAGAGGTGGTTAGGGGAGATCAGGCCAGTGTTGGGGGGAGTTGGGGGGTGATCAGGCCGGCAGGGAGAGTGGTTAGGGGTGATCAGGCAGGCAGGCAGGTGAGCGGTTAAAAGCCAGCAGTCTCAAATTGCGAGGGGATGTCCCAGATTGGAAAGGGTGCAGGCCATGCTCAGGGACACCTCCCCCCGCCCTGTGCATGAATTTCATGCACTGGGCCACTAGTATGCTTTATAGGACACTAGGTAAGTCTGTCCTCAGTATAGTTGAGAGAGCTTAATTACCCTAAATATCCTTTAAACATAAAGTTACCAAAGCATTTCCCCCTAGATGTGGCAGTTTATAATGTAGCTGCAAGATCAAATAGTTACTAAACTTTCGTTACATTTTGGAAATACCATTCTCTGACCACATGCCAGAGGGTGGCAGAATTAGTATTTCATTTAATTCACTGCTTTCACAGGGTTTAATGGCACCCGATGTCACAGAGACGTAATCCTACTTCCAAAATAAATGTACTCATTAGTGTTTTCATCCAGGCTAGGTTCCACCAGCCCTTTTCCAGAAGGAGCCAATTGAACAACTGGTTAGTGAATTGAATTCTTATTAAAGCACCTAACAGCCTTGGAGGACTAACAAGTACTTACTCTTTAGTAAGTAGTTATGTAAGTTTAGTTACAGTAATGAACAAGAGTTCAGGACTCTGTCCACGATGTCAGAAAGTCAGGGATAGAACCAGGTATACTTAATGCACTTTCAGTTTGCTTTCCTCCCCCTATTTTTTAATTTATCCGTGTTTTCAGTTGCCTTTCTTTCCTCTCTTTATTCACTCACCATTTTTGCCTTTGTTATGGTTGTGGCTGTTCTTTAAGAGTCACACTAACTGCAGCACTTGCATGCAGTCTTTCCTAAGCCTCCGCTCAGTGATATCACCAAAGGAGAGCAAACCATGCTTACTCATGGGTAAACTCCTTTCGCTGATATACTGTAGGTGGTGCTTCATAAAGTCTAAGTGATCTAACCTCAGCTTAACTTCCACCAACCAATTTTTAATAACTGATTCAGTTTCCTCAATAGTCTATAAAATATAAAAACAGATGACTACCAGGGGCAAAATTTTTGAACATATGTAAGGTGTTCCCCCCAAATGTATACACACACTTTGAGTAATGATAAAGGCAGTGTTTATTAAAATACATTTCCTTTTAAAAATTGAGCTATCAGTTGTTAAAGTGTAGTTATATTTTTGGTGCACCCTGTATTATAGAGAGAAGCTAATTTCCTCATATATAGAATGCTTTTATAAATCACAAAGAAATTCACAGTGATCCAATTTAAAAAATTGGCAAGGAGTATGAATATGCAGTTCTTAGGAAAAGAAATACTAAGGCTTTTAAATATTTGGGGAAATGGTCAATTCCACTTCTAATTAACATTATATTAAGGAATATTAAGGCCAAAAGGAGCCATTTATTTATTTAGAATTTGAGATTGAAAAAGATATAGTATCATGCTAAGCAAAATAAGCCAGTCAGAGAAAGAAAAGTATCACACGGTCTCACTCATATGTGTAATCTAATGAACAGAATAAACTGATGAACAAAATAGAATCAGGGAACAGACTGTGGAACTCAGAGGGAAGGTTGGGGGTAGGGAGGTAGGCGTGGGAAGAGATCAATCAAAGAACTTGTACGCATATGCATAACCCATGGACACAGACAATAGGGTGGGGAAGGCCTGAGGTGGCGGGCAGGTACAGACTAGAAGGGGCCAATGGGGGAGAAAGGGTGACATACGTAATACTTTCAACAATGATGATTTTTTACAAAACATATACAAGTTGAGAACCATGTTAATAAAACTGTGGGGAAGTGAACACTGCTTACACTGTAAATGAGAACTAAGTTTGTAGAGGAAAACGGACAAAATCTATCTAATTCAAAATTATCCTTGGATACAACAATTCCATTTTTTTTAAAGTATTCCTATAGGCACAGATAAAAGATATTCCTTTTTGCATTGTCTTTAATGGCAAAATACCATAAATCACACATTCATCAGCCGAGAAAGTGATGAACAGGTTGTGGCAGGCAGCCATTTAAAACATGAAGGTACCTGATAATTTGATTATAAAACATGCCAGTAAGTTAAAAAGCAACATGTATCATAGTTAAGTAGATGGCTTCTATGTATTTTTTAAAGATATAGAGCCATGCCTACTTATATATGCATTGACTATCTCTAGAAAGATATGTGAAACAGCAACAGTGGTTCCATTTGGAAAAGGGCACTAGAGAAGAATTGAAAGAGAAGCTTATTTTTCAAATATATACAGAGATAAAGAAGTAATATGTAATGTATAGTATAGTAATACAATTACATGTTATATAAATTATTAATGTAGTGCATATTACATATGCATGCATCAGTGAATACACTTGTCCAAGATGTTCAAGCATTCACCCGCCAGAAAAAGCCATAGACCATCCCCCCCCCCAACACAGCCAGGTGCAGCCTGACTGCCCTGACCATAAACGGCAATATCCTGGAACTGATTGCTCATCCATAGCCCCTGGTGCTGGCAGCACCTTGGGAGGGGGAAGCTCCATACATTCTAAAGATCACTTCCTCCAACCAAGCCCCTCTCCTCCCTTACCCGCCCCAGGCCTTAAAAACCCAGCCCAGCTCAGTTCAGGTGGGGCCTCACTGCTCTCCTTCCCTTTCCAGGGAGCCGTGGGCCCATCCATTTGCTCCTAATAAAGCCTGGATAATTTTCCATTTGGCTCAATCTTTAATTCTTCGATGGCTTAATTAAACAACACTATTTAAACTCTGTCTATAAAGCAAAATGTTCTATTTTCAAACAATGGACTTACTCCAGTATTTTGATTTTGCTATCTATTTCCATATAACAAATTATCACAAACCTTGGGACCTTAAAGTAATAAACATTTATTTTAACAATTTGTGTGGAGCAGGAATCTGGATGAGACTTAGCTAAATGTCTCTGGTTCAAGGACTCTTGGGAGGTACATTCAAATTGTTAGCTGGTAATCCCAAAACTTCATTAGGGCTAAATGATCCACTTCTTTTTTTTAATTTATTTTTTAAATTGATCTCAGAAAGGAAGGGAGAGAGAGATAGAAACATCAATGATGAGAGAGAATCATCCATTGGCTGCCTCCTGCATGCCCCACACTGGGGATCCAGGCCACAACCCAGGCATGTGACCTTGACTGAGATTCAAACTGTGACCTCCCATTCATTGGTTCATGCTCAACCACTGAGCCACACCAGCTAGGCAAGGATCCACTTCCACACTCACTCACATAGCTGCTTGCACCCTGGGTCCTGTGACACACGGCCTCTCATCCACAAGCATGGCACCACCTCATTCCATGACAGCTGCCCTCTCTTAGAGCAAGTAATCAGAGGTGGGGAGAGAGGAAGACTGACCAAGAAAATGCCATGGTCTTGTTCGAAACCAAGCTTAGAAATGATACCCTATCATTTCTATCATCTACAATTATTTAGAAGTGAATTAACAGGTTCAAACCATACTCAAGGAGAGGGAATTATATAAAAATGTGACTATTATAAAATGAGAATCATTGGTGGCCCCTACATATTTTTAAGGTTTTGTGTTAAGCGGATAGACATGTATCCCAATCACACAATAAATCAATAAATTCTTAATTTTGGCTTCATGGGAAATCATTTTTCTGCTTTTAGTTTGATTTTTGGAAGCAGACAAGGATCTTCTTAAGTAAAATTTGAAGAGCCTAGTGGCTAATCAACTTATGTAGTGTGATTTATTCCAAGGAAGGCTATGAGTGTAAAGTAGAATACACTTCCCTGTTGTGTCATTTTTAAGTTTCCTTTAAAAAGATAATGATTTGAGAGAAAGATCAATGTGAGGCAGAAACATAGACTGGTTGCCTCCTGCACATGACCCAACCAGGGATTGAACACAATCTCAGTTGTGCTCAGACTGGGAATCAAACCCCCTACCTTTTGGTGTACAGACAGATGTATGGCTCCAACCAACTGAGCCACACCAGCCAGGTATTTATAAGTGTTCATTCATCAGAGTAGCCACCACATAATTTTTAAGGACACATATTTTCTTAATTAAACTGTCCCTTTATGTTTTAGACTTGGACATGGAAGTCAGATTACAGTTAACTGGGGAATATAAGATTTGGGAGGAAATTCCAATGCTGAAACAACTGGTGCCCCCTCTCTTGATCATTTTGCTAGCACAGTATCGGCCTCCTTCCCCCAGGCGGCTATGTTGCAGCTGTAGAAGTTGCTTCCTCATCCAAGGACAGCTTCAAACCTTCCCTTTTATTCTTGTTTGGAAATCCTCTTGGGTTTTTAACTGGAATTAAAACATTACTGAAAAGTCATCTGTCTCAAATCTAGCCGGTGGTGCAAAAAAAAGCACAAAACATCTCCATGTTCATTGAACTAGTTGCATGAATCAGTTATTTAATTTATTGTTAAAAATCCTAGTTGGAGGGAGATAAAGGCAGGGAGGGGGGGAGGCGGGTGTTGGGAGATATCTGTAATGCTATCAACAATAAAAATATATTTTAAAAAATCCTCGTCGTTGCCTATTCTAAAATTTATCAAGGTAAATAGGTGAAACGCTGCATCGATGTGCTTATTTTATTGTGCTCTAAGTTATATTTTATTAGAAAGACAAAATAATATAATAGACTTATTTTGAAGTTGGACAAACTGGTCCTTTTTAGTGACACACTTGACACCTACAGGAAGGGCCGCCTGCAGCTTCCTAATTGCCAGACAAGAAGCTACTGCTCCCTTGATTAGAATCTAAGCTTCTGAGAAGGGAGGAAGAAACAGAGAGAGGCAGAGAGAAAGGATCCCCGTGCTCATAACTTTATGCTCACAAGCTTTCCCCCGGCAGGAATGCACTTTTATAAACTCTCCTTTTTGGTTCTGAATCACGCTGAGACTCTGCAGTCCCAGCGGTATGCTAAAAAGTAATGGAACCAACATGACCTCGCCACGCAAATAATTTTTACAAATAGGGCCTAAAAACAGCATTAACTAAAACTATGCAATATGCCAGAAATAGGATCCCATTTCAAGAATTAACCCACAGGGTACTCAGGAAGAAGTTAACTCTCTTCATGGAAAACCACATTGTTACCCACGCAAAGTATCAGAAATCAACTGTTCTACTTTGTGAAGTTTCTGGGTCAGTCAGGGTCGGTACTTTTCCTAAGACCTTAAGCAAAATCAGTTACATTTTCTTTTTTTTCACTTCTTGCTATGTGAAAGAAAAAAACAAAAAACTGTATGTTATTACATCTAATATTACATGTTAAAGCCTTGTAAAGATTAGAGTTTTTATTTTTTTATCATGGAGACCAGGCCACAAATGATCATAGATTCATAGCAGGACTCATTCATTTTACTTCAATATTTTCTAACTAATGAAGCATGAAGGACTCACACAGATATTCTTTCCAAAGCAATAAAACTCCAATTATTTTCTCTGAGCTATCATCTTAAATGTTTGATTTATACTAAGAGGAAACAAATCCTACTGCAAGGGTAGCAGCCAGTTTAGAACACTGCACCAGTTAAATATTTCAAAACTTTTGGAAACGTCGTTTGCCAGAACTGCACGGAACACCCGTTAAGCAGACGGGGGGAAGAGTACCGAAAGATGTTGCAATCAGGTCTCTTTTATAACATTACACACAGAAGCCAAGAAACATTAACAATATTTTTTCAAAAGTTTGGACGTGTGCACATCATGTGCTCACACGGACTGGATTATAACAATTCTGAGCTGAGTTTCTGTTGACCTTTGCCCCGCCTTCTTAACTTTGAAGAGCCCTGTGACTTGTGTTTGAAGATAAGCCTAAGAGGGTTTCCAGTAGAGATATTCCAGATTCGTTACCTGCTAAGACCACTACATACAAAAAGGTGAACATATTTAACATTCAGAAGTTGTTTGATTCACTAATCACTTCCAAGAATGCATCAGGAGTCAGAGAATATTCACTAGTTGTAAACAGTCAGTATTCACTTTACTCAACATTGAAGATGTTGTGTACCTTAGAATGAATAGATTTTACTGACATATTAAAGAAAAAAAGACATTAATAAAACTAAACATAACTAAAAGGTATTGAGCATTTACTCTGTATCAGTCTCTCCATTTACCTTGTTCAGCTCTCTTAGTAATTCTGTGCTCTTGGAACTGCTATTCTTACCCATTTTATAGATACAAAGCACAGAGAAGCTGAGTAAGTTGCCCAACATTACCCAGCTATTAACAAGGACAATGCATGCTTTTTCACTTCAAAGTCTGGGGTTCTTAACTACCACATGTCAAGACACACACTTCAGAGGGTGAGAATCCAGCTTGTGTTTTGTTGTGGTTATTTGTTTGTGTATAATTCTGAAAAGGAAACCTATGTCATTATGAGTTCTATGTGCAAAACAGACACTGGCACCTATATTTAATGTCTTCCTCACATACCAATCTTCAATGCCATGATAAAAGCATTTAAAATACCTGTTAATTTTGTGAAACCTTCTAGGCCTATAAAACAAATATTATTTTTACTAGCACAATGGATTACACATTGTTGATAAATAAAGGAGCTGAAGTTTCTTTTGTAATATACAATGTCTGCTAAATGCAACAGACATCTGTCATTTCCTGGTAGCCCAGAACCTTTCCGTCCCATAGCTATGCTTAGGGGATTTTCCTCAGGAGGCAGAACCCATAAAACTCACTTCTGTACCTCTCAGTGTTAACCTTGCAGGCATCTGACTTAATTTGCATCCTACAAAGTTCACAAATTAGATTCACCTATGAGAGGCTTGGGTTTGGGAGTGAGTGACTTGAGCGAGAAGGTGTGAGAACACTACTGTGAGTCCTGGATTTGCAGACTGACTCCCTACTGACAGCAGCAGAAGCGGTGGAGAATCTGAGCTTCCGCACTGTGCCAACTCCTAAGGTTAGGCAGCTGTTCCCTGGTCAGACAGGTTCTCCTGGGACCAGATGATCAGCAATGCTCTTGAAGTATGGCTGCTAGCCTGATTCTTCAGTACTACCAACAATCCCGTAAGTTATGCAATAACTTCTAGAAAAACAAAAGGATTTTTATACTATCAGCCAGAGTCAGCTTCCATTGCTTATGTTTAAAAACTCTAAGTTGGGGGAATCTTGTTCTGGATAAGATGGGAATGAACACATTCACCTTGTTTCTCTCACTGATCATGGGTATAAAAACTGGATGGGTTGACACACGCTGAGGATCCTGAAAAGTAGATGGCAACAAGTGTGTAGAGGAAATGCAAAAGAATCAAAGGATCACTTAAATTGTAGTGTTTCTTATTGCAGCCTTCTCTTTTGAACAAAGTAGACCCTCCTGGACTCCTACCCTATGGAACTAAGAGGTAATACGTGAAAGCTGACTTAACTCACTGCATTTGGTAATGTGTTATGCAACAATAGAAAGCTATGGACAAGACAACACAAGCAGATAACAAGAGAGTTTGACATAAAGCAACAACTGACAGAACTGAAAGGAGAATTAGAGATTTTAATCTCTAGTTGAAGACATCAACATTCCTCTCTTAGTAAGAGAGAGAGAACTAGTGGACAGAAAATCAGCAAAGATATAGAAAACCTTAACTTTGAGATTTTTCATTTATTCATATTTAAATGGTGAAGGCTTTCAATTCAATCCTCTGAGAAAGGAATACAGAGTGAGGTACCAAGATAAACAATGATTGAGGAGCATGAGTTAAAATCTTTTATTATTTAAGCAGCTGAGACTGAAATATTTTTGTTGTTACTGCAGCAATAGATAGCTTTTTTCTAGTCTTATTGTATAGTCTATCAAAAGGGTATTGCTTATATAAGTACAAAAAATTTCTGTAATAAAATTATTTATGAACATTAAATAAATGAGAAAGTACTCTATATACTGATATGGAATGGTCTCTAAGATACCATGTTGGTTGAGAAATATATGGTACCAAAAAAGTGAAAAATATGCTAGCATATAAGGCCAAGTGTTTGTGTTGACGTGTACATTTGCTTTTTTAAAAAATATATATATATTTTTTTTAATTGATTTCAGAGAGGAAAGGAAAGGGAGAGAGAGATAGAAACATCAATGATGAGAGAATCATTGATCGGCTGCTTCCTGCACGCGTCCTATTGGATATTGAGCCCAGACCTGGGCATGTGCCCTTGACCAGAATCAAACCCTGGCACCTTTCAATCCGCAGGCTAACACTCTATCCTTTGAGCCAAATGGCTAGGGCTGCATTTGCTCTTGATTATCCTGGGAGGGGGCATAAAATGATAATACCAATTACTTTGGGGGACAGAACTGGGTGCTGGAGTACAGAGTTAAGAGGGAACTTTTTAGTGTATATGCTTTTGTACTTTTTTTAAAAATGTAAAACTTGATAATGTATTACCTTTTCAATAATCAATAACTAATACCAATTGTTTAAAAACCCATACAATCCCAATAAGGCTTAAAAATTATTTATAGAAAAGAGTAAAGAGAAACAAACTAATATACTGCCTTTTAAAATGTCTGATTTGTTAAAATTTATTCTGCTTACTTTTTAGTCTTCCATGTTTTCTAAAACAAATTCATTTTATAAATTTTTTTGTAAAATAAAAATATACTTATTATGCTCAAATTCTTAGCCCAAACAGTACACTTGAATTCCTTATTTCAGCATTGCAGAATCTTTATCATTTATACCTAATCTACCTTCCTAACTTACGTTGTTTTCTTCCTTGAACACATCTTCCATTTTCTTACCAAAGAAATGATACACTATTCTTCATGAAAAATCATGTTTCTTTCAAAGATCAAGAGTGTATAATAATGGAAAAGAACAAAAAGCCACGTTGGAATGTAGATGCTTTGCAATTAATTTTCACCTAATTGTCTTATTACAAGTGTCTTATGTCAGCCTTGGATATAAGAAATACCATTCTAACATGTATATATCTCACTAAAATTACCATTATATATAACTAGAGTCTGGGGTGCCTAGGCCTGACTGACAATCAGAGCCAATCTGTGGGGCAACCGGTGGGGTGATGGGCAACCACTGGCACCTGCCTTGGCAGGCCTGAGGCCTGCAGGCTGGGGGCAGCTCCTGTGTTGAGCGTCTGCCTCCTGGTGGTCAGTGCGCATCATAGCGACTGGTCATTCCATTCCACCAGTCGTTCCATTGTTTGGTTGATTTGCATATTAGGCTTTTATTATATAAGATTGTATAGATTTTGCTAGACCGTAGATCCTAACCTTTATAGGATCCTACTTGAATTTTCCATTTTTTTATTAATAATCAGTACTTCTACATTATAAAATTAAAATGATTTAGTTATAAAAACTATTTTGTTATAAGTGCATATTGCACATTAGCATGGAAAACATTTAGTCACACTAATACTAGGATTTTTTAAGGTCTGAAGAATTAGGGTTTCCAGTTTTCCCATTTGGCAACCATTACTGACTGAACTCAGTTTAGCTGCTGGATGATCCAAACATGGCTTTCTCAAGAGATCTAGAAAACGTGGCATAACAGGGTGGCCATTGAGGCCCTCAGCTGATAGAAATAACAATATGCAGACTTCCTAGGGAATCATTGTTCAAATATAAAGTGTTTATCATGCCAGGAACACTTAAAAGCCATTTTGAAAGCCCAGAGTTTTCCAACTCTGTTGGATAATGATCTGCCTCCTTGACAACTCCTGTCCAAATATCAAATGAGGCAGGAAACCGGTTCCTCTCTTTGTGGGGAGTCCAGCTACCTGCAGACTAAGTGTATTGTCTAGAAAAATGTGAATATATTTCAAAGAGACACATGCATCCTGCCAGCTTGCCTGTGAGCTTCAGTGAGCCTGTATTATATGTTTTATATGCTAATTATTCTTGCCTGTGTTTGAGAAAAATCAAACTTAAAAAATTACTCACAAAAAGATAAATGATGCAATGTGACAAAAAAAAAAGTTAAATCAAGCCAGGAATAATGTTTTAAACCTGCACAAGTATAAATAAACAGCTTGTGAGATGATAGTAAAGAAACATTAACAGAATTAAACAAGCAAATAAAAATAGAGTTGGATAGCAGTCATATTAAAGTGTCCCTAAAGTTAATAATCCTATATAATAAAGAGGTAATATGCAAATTGACCCTTATGCTGTAATACTGTCACAAGATGGCTGCATACACAGTGGGGGTAGGGCGGCGGGGGTGGGGCTGACGGCCATTCTGTGCAGCTTCCACCGGGGTTCCTGCTGCCCCATGGGGATGCAGGGGTCCTGGCGGCCGCTTCGTGCAGTTTCTGCCTGGGATTCTGTGCCCCACATGTGTGCGCTGCAGGGGTCCCAGCAGCCACTTTGCATGACTTCTGCCAGGGTTTCCATGACCCCATGTGGGTGCCGTGGGGGCGGGGTCTGGTGGCCACTCTGCGTGACCCATAGGCGGAGCATTGGGGTGGCACTCCAGTACTTGGGGCCATCCCGCGGAGCCCAGGCCATGCAGGGCAGCTCCTGCATTGAGCGTCTGGCCCCTGGTGGTCAGTGTGTGTCATAGTGACCAGTCATTCCCAGTTGTTCTGCTGTTAGGGTCAATTTGCATATTACCCTTTTATTATATAGGATATTCAAAGTCACTAATCATCCAAGAGATACAAATCAAAATAACAATGAGGTACCACTTCACACCTGTCAGAATGGCTATTATCAACAAATCAACCAACAACAAGTTCTGGAAAGGATAAGGAGAAAAACTGTCAAATTACAGTGGGAAGGTTGGGGAGAGTTGCAGGAGGGAGGTAAGAGATCAACCTAAGGACTTGTATGCATGCATATAAGCACAACCAAAGGACACAAGACACTGGAGGATTGGGGTGAGGGGATGTGCCGGGGGGGGGGGGGGGGGGGGGGACAGGTAGGGAAGGCCAGGGGAAGGTCAATGGGGAAAAAAGGAGACTTATGTATTACTACTTGTAATACTTTAAACGATAAAATTAAAAAAATAAAAATATATATTTAACTTAATGTAGGACATAGAAAATAACTAAACAAAATTACTAAATCATGAAAAACAACCAAAGGGTCATAAAATATCTGTAAATTGACCTTCACTCTGTTATAATTACCTGAATGCTATGCACATGAGATAGACCTATGCAACCAAAACTTTTATAAAGTGTGGTCTTTCTGAGACTATCTTTCTGATGTAGGGCTCCACACATATGGGGCAATGGCAATGTGACTACAAGATTGCATCCAACCATTTAAACTAGGATAATAGGACCTATGAGAAAAAATTCAGAGCTTGGGATTTTTTTAATGAACTGAAAAGGAAAATGTTAAGGAGGGACTTATTATTGTAAGGGGATGATGTCTAACAGCTGTTCTCTTCTTGCAGTGAACCAAGAGGAGGATGAGACAGGCTCTACTTGTAGCAAGAGAAGTTTAGATTTGATATGTGTTGAGTTGACATAATGACCCCATATTTTTTTTTGTAAGTGGATCAAAAAGAAGAAATCCATGAATTAATATTTGAAAATATTATTAAAACAATTTCAGAAAAGATGGAAATCCAATAATGTCAATGCATTCTGCAAGAAGGAAATGAAAACATTTACTTGCGCCTGAAAAATATTTTTGTTGAATCCTCTGATAGTATGCTAAATAAATATTTTTGATCCAAGTATTTAAATCAAAAGTTTCATGTAAACACAAGCATAGGGTAGAAATGAATCACTGAAACGAACACAGGATGTAGTAAAATATATTTACAAGAAGTTTCGAGAATAAATTTTGTTTGTACACAGGCACAAAAATGCTAGGGCAACATGCACACTTTTTATCTGGTCTATTCTTACCCTTCCTGAGTATGCTAACACTGGCTATAACAATAAAAAGGTTTTCATTCTTGGAATAAATTGTGAATAGGAATATCAAAAACATTTTAAAAGACTAGATAGCTTATTGTGATTCTTGGAATTCTAGGCTCCAAAGTCATTTGAAGACGCACCAGTATGAAATAACAAATAGTAAATGAATTTAGGTAAGAAATAGACATAGTGATGGTCATTGGCTCTCTCTTCTATCACACATTACTCTTTCGGAATCTTTAAGACTTCTTAAACAGATATAACCCAGTTGTGTCGTTCTGTGTGCCTGCACATGTGCTCATTTTTATTACATCAGAATATAAAATAAAATAGGAATGTTTCTTATTTTATTGCTCATTTTAGAATTGTTAGTAATGCAATCATCCTAATTTCCATATCAAAGCTCCTAAAATGCAATCCTTGGAATCAAGAACTGGATGCTTACACCACCTAGAGCCAATTTTGCCTAAAGGTTGGTCTTATGTGTTTGATTACTTCTACATATTTAAGGCATATGCTTTTTGAGAAGGCTCACTACATATTTTTAGAATTTCATCACTCAAGGCCACAGCTGGTTAATACCAAACACCACTCATTTCCAAACTTTTAATGGCCATCAGAGTATAATTCTGCACATCAGAGAAACAGATATTCTTATGCTCAATGTACAACATAAAAACAGGCAACGACAAAGAAAAAATAAGGTGCTCCATCTCAGCTACCGCCGCGTCCCGGTGAGAGAGAGAGGCATAGCAAATGTCCCTTCAATTTACTTTTTTCTATACCCTTTTTCCAGAAACCACATAGCAAAACAGTGTGAATATTCAAACACAGGACTTCCAAAATTTCAACACTACTAAAAGTCTGTGAAGACTAAGTTCATTAAATCGCCTTGCACTGAGGAAGTGTTGATAGCAACAGTGTAACCTAAATTTCTCCCTTTTCCTCACCCCTTCTCCATGGCCCATTTCCAAACATTTCCCTCACTCTTATACATGTGCCTAAAGCTAATAATGTCAGTGCAGGGACAACATGGGACCTAATGTTGAGACTAATCTGTACAGCACTTGAAATATACCAAGTCATAATAATCCCCATACACTATCTTTCAAAACCACCAGAAGCAAAACTCCAGTTTGTAGAAAAAAACCCTCCAGTTTGCAACAGGTTTTAGTTTTCTGTTGTTTTCATAGAAGAACCTGACCCAAAGCTCGCTTATAAGAATAAAACAGCTTCTTAACAAAGGAAATATAGAAATAATTCAAACTGCCTATCTCGATTGAAGCTGATTTCATAAGCGATGGTTCCCATATGCAGGGGGAAACGCTCTGTCTGCTTTTGCATTTGCTTGGCACTGGGGTCTATTTATTACTTCATATCCTTGGATACAATGGCAGTTAGCACATAGTTATCATGGCAGAGAGAGGTGATACTGGTAGATATGATCTGAGTGCTGGCAAATGTCATATAATTGTTATTTTCTAGACTTCATGAAGCACAGATAACAGAGAAGTTAAAGGATATGACTCTACAAAAACTATCATATATAATACAACATACTAGTATCTCAGGCTGTAAAGAATAAGAACAAATTCACTCCATTAAAACTCAAACTTCTAACATCCAAGATTGTTGGGGTTTTTTTTATAATACAAAAAAACTGCTTTATACATAGGGACTACTATTTTGGAGCCAAAATAATTTTTTTGAAATATCTCCAACAGGAGATACAATAATTCTTCAATTAAAATATATATTAAATGTCTTCCAGAATTCCCACTTTAAACTGTACCTGTTATCAAGTATTGCATAGAGAAATATTTATTTTGCCAAATAACCTGATCACATCTGCAGCCCAGTCCTTGAGAGTGTGATATAAAACCCACCCTTCAAATGACAATATCACCGTGGCTTATGATCTATTTTCAAAGGCCGTTTACATTCATCTCATCTCATTTTCACAGTTCTGCAATGAGTTAACCATAGTAGGCTTCTTGGCTGACTCAGTGCTTCCCCCGTCATGCGTCTGACAGTGACGGTGACACTGATGTTGATGACTCACTCCCAGGCACTCAGTGATTGTTCAGACTAGATTCATAGATGACTCCAGTCTCTAGACTCTCTCCATACTATCATGCTAAAAACACCTATGTGGTATGTTAATAGCCAGAAAGCTAGCACACATAAATTATTACCCGCTCTGGGTCTTGGTATCAGCTCATATAGATGGCATTTTGAGAAACCAGAGCTATGGCTAAGGTAACATTCAGTGGGGATTTCAGTACTTGGCACCATCTGATATATTTACTCTGGAAAGATCATTTGCCTTTCTCCTGTAAACCCTTATACTTATATCTCATCTGAATTATTACAAACAGAGACATAGCTGCAAGGACTTTTGAAATTACTGGAATGGGGAAAGTTCAGTAGCACAAACTTTAGAGTTTCAATGCATATTATTTGCACAAAAATAGCAATTAGAATATAAGAGAATATGAGCGTTGAATTGAAAAACACATTACTAATACATCGGACATGTAGTTTTAAGGAGACTGGCCCATGTGGGGTGACTGGCAGAGACGTAAGCAAAATGGCACCTGGCTTGTCAGGGGCAGTGTATGCAATCTGATCCATCTAATGATGCTGAGCATAAAATAAGAGAAGCTACGAAGAGAAGATGTTTCTATCTGAGGCTATCTTATTTAGTCTTTTAATTAAAAATAACTAGTTTTATGTCATTTAGGAAAGTAGCAATCTTGTTGACTTACTACTACTTTGTTACTGACATTAGACATAGTCTGAGAAAAGATATAAGATCTGAGAGAATTATCTTTATTAACTTGTTAGAAGCAATAGGAGGAGGAAGGAAAAAAGGAAGAAACCAGACAGATTCCCTCCCCGACAAGCATTATTGAATATTCATTGGTCATTTCTACCAATAGTGCAGTGTCATTTATCCTATTAATACCAATATGCTCGGTGCATGGCTGTGACACTTCCTTCTTGTCACGTGGGCATCACACTAACAAGCAGGTTATGATTTAGGAGGTCTGGGCTGTCAGGAGATATCCGCACGGCTGATCTATAGACCACACCGCGAGTAGCAATCTATATTAGCATAACAGAAGGTCTTAATAGCGCCTTCCTTTACCAAAATAAATTATAATTAAGAAGTTAGTTTTCTTAAACTTCTAGGGAGGACTTACATCCTCAAAAAACTAGATCCCACTCTATGCAAAAATTATCAGTGACAGATGCCAAAGGAAAGTATGCTGAACCGAGCTGCGGTCCTGCAATATCTTCATGTTAGAAATTAAACAGAATGGAATGTTCAACAAAAATGATAGAATTATGGAACCGAAAGCTGTGTACCTGCGCGCTACTAGAAGTACCTTTTTTTTCCAAGTGAGTTTTAGCAGCAGTTGTCTTGTTTTCCAAGTGAAACCACGTATCCCTCTCCATAGTCAACATCCAAATACGGGAAAAGATAAATGGAAAAGGTCACCCCTTTCTCACACACTGTCCGTGTATAATGATACCAGGCACCCTGGAAGTAGCTCTGGGAAAACCCTCTGATAGGCAAACAACTTTTCCAGGGAAAAACGTCCTGTTGCCTTAAACCAAACTTGAGGGTAATGCCTCACACATAAAACAAACCACAAAATGAGTCCATGCTCGTCAATACCGGTTTTCGGCTCATTAGCCCTGTCCCTTCCAGTTCACTGACCACATGAACAATGGTGATTTTGCTTAAATGTCACATTTCTGATGTCACTCCCCTGCCCAATAAACCCTCAGTGCTTTCTACCGTCTTAGGAAACAGCGTATGTTTAGTAACACAACATGCAGGAACTGGAATTAAGCATGTATTCTAATTTGTTCTGGACATAATAATAAACCTCTTGACTACTCTTATCTTGTTCAACTCCAAAATAAGGACAAACACTTAGGTTGAACGAAATTTAGAAGAAACTAGTGGAACAAAATAAGGTTTTGGTCAAAATAATTATTTGGTAAAAAATGACTCTTAACAGTCACTTTTTTTTCCTCACAAACTAGTTTCTCTTAAGTATGACTACAAGAAGTCTTTGAAGACAAGTTTTATAGTCTCTCTTAACTTTTTATTCAGAATTTTACGGTTAGTGTCAAAGAATTTATTTTTTATTTCATTTAATTTTTATTAAAATATTTTTGTTTTCTCTATTCACATTAGTTGTGTTAGGTTGTTTATAAGTCAACCATGACCTTTACCTATTTCTATATGCTTCCAAACTTTCCCACGCATATGTACATGAATTTACAAAATGGAGGGTTGCTTTGTCCCAGGCACGGTGCTAAATATTTATATAACCTCACAGAACTCTCACAACTTCAAGGAGTAGATATTCTCCCCATTTTTCACATGACATCACTGAGGTTTAAAGAAGTCGTAAATGATCGCTGTGTTGTTACATCATGATTTATTTAGCCAATTTTCTATTCTTAGAAATTCATATTTTTTAAAAAAATATAACTACAAACAGCTCAGAGTAAGAATCATTGTCCTCAAGATAGTTTAAATAAAAAACACACAAACAAACAAACAAATAAACACTTCTTGGATCAATGCTGACATCTCACCTTTCATAGCCTCTCATTGTCCCACACAATATTGCAGCTTTAACATTATACTCCATCTGCTAGACATCTGGTCTTCTTACTTAGTTCCCACAACAACATTGTAAAGCAGATACATTATCCCCATTACAGAGGAGAAAACAACATGTTCAAGGTCACAGGGCTAGTATATACTGCACTCAGAATATAAGCCCAGGCTTGTCTCATTGCACAGATCTTCGTCAGCATGCCAGTTTGTATCTCACCCTAGTGGAGTCTCCAAATAAGAGAAACACAGCAAGCATCAGCCAAGTGACACTGTGCCTCATTTATTCTTAACCTCTGATACCTCGGACGCCCCTACCAATATTGTGTGTCCTCTAAAAACTAAGAAATCTTTCATCTATAACCATTATGTGACCTTAGTTATCTTCGAGTATGTTTTGTGTTTCTCCCATCCATAGGCTCAGTATTTATTCAAGTGGCCATGATGACACAGGGAATAATAAAATTAACTGTTATTATTAGAATGTTTTGATCATAACATGCAGACCAATCCCTTTTCATGCCTTTAATAATTTTATTTTCTAAGTAAAAGCATTGCTATGAGGCAACTTCACTATTACATATATTTTCCTGTTAAATTTTTGTTACTAAGCAGTAACTACTTCAAACCTTCAAAAAAAACTTATAATCATTTTTGTCAAAAAATAATTTTCCACAGCCTTTGGTTGGTATTTTTTCTTTCTCTTTACTTACAAACAACCTATAAAGTGCCTTCTGGAGGTTCTTCTAAAAATAAAATAATAACAAAAGTGTTTATTTGTAACTTGTTGTATTTATTAATTTTCATTTTTGTTAATTAAATTTATTGGGGTGACATTGGTTAATGAGTTTGTATAAGTTTCAAGTGTGCATTTCTATAACATATTATCAGTAATTGCATTGTGTGATTAGTAAACTTCATACTGTTGTCTATGAGTTTGTTGTTAACAAGAGCTTTTAAGTTTTAAGTTTTTAAGAACCAACCTATTTATTGTTTTGTTTGGTGTGTTTATTTTTGTGGGGGATTTTTTAAGCTCATGGCAAAATATATAATAGGAAAAAAAATTTTTTTAACTATTTTGGTAAATTTCAAACACATACATTTAAAGAGAAAGGATTCTTTTTTTTATTTATTTCATTGCTTAAAGTATTACAACAAGTGATAGATAAGTATTACAACAGATGATAGATAGAGGATTCTTTATCTTCATTTATCCATCACCTAGCTTTACCTAGTGTTATCAACAATTGTTTTTACATATGTATCCCAACCCAATTACTTGTTTTTATTTTTTAATCTATTTTTATTGATTTCAGAGAGATAGGGAGAGGGAGAGATAGAAAGAAACATCAATGATGAGAGAGAATCATTGATTGCTGCCTCCTGCATGCCTCCACTTGGGATTGAGCCTGCAACCCAGGCATGTGCCCTGATCGGGAATCGAACCATGACTTCCTGGTTCATAGGTCAATGCTCAACCACTGAGCCACCCCGCCTGGGCTACTTTTTTTTTTTTTTAACAGTTATCTATGACCTATTTATTTTTGCAATGATAAATATATGAACTATTTATGCCTGATTTTCCTCCTTCCCTGCCTTTTATTGGATCAAACTTTTCAGTTCCTTTCCATGTTTGGTATATTATGCATTACGTTTCTATTTTTCAGCAATTGCTCCAACAATGTACCTTTAAAAAAGTTAATAAAGCCAAATATTATGCATTCTCTGTCCTGCTTCTGAATTGAATGTCCTTAAAATTTTAACTCCTATTTTCTAGTTTAGTTTCATTGTATTACTCTTAGGAAATTATTTTTTAATGTACACAGCAGATGTTTATGTTACACTTGCAACTTGTTCTTTCTTGCTTTTCTACTTCTGGCTGCAATCCTCTGTCAAAGCACCGCTTTGGTCATCCTCTCAGTGATGATCTGAGAGTGGTAACGTCTCATATTTTTACTTTATCAGAAAATGCCTTTACTTCACACTCACTTTTGAATGATAGCTTAACTAGGTTTAGACTTCTAGGATGCCTGGTTGTCTTCCTTTTACATTTGAACATATCACATAATAATGTGCTCTGGACTGTGAAAGTCTCACTAAAGGATTATGGAGACTTGCCTTCAACAAAAAGTGCAAATATGTCCATGGTACAGAAATAATTGTTTTAGTAAATTCCTATAATTTTGAGTCTATGTAGTTGAATAATGTCAGACTATACGGTTTTATATAGCACAGTCTGTAATTTTCCCCTCTCCCCATTGGTTGCTTCTCTGATATGCATGCTTATTTTTAATTGAGTTTATTAGGGTGACATCAGTTAACAAAACCATACAGGTTTCAAGTGTACAAATCCACAAAACATCTTTCTAATACTACAGCAGGCACCCATTGTACAAAGTAAAGTCTCTCTCTTTTTTTTTCTTTTTTGCTCAATCCCTCCACCCTCCCAGCTCCCAAAACACTATGCCCGGACAGCTGTCAGTCTGTTTTCTATCAATGACTCCATTTTTTACAGATGACACTTCAACTACCAAAGTTCCAAGTTGGCCTTCCCACTTTTCTCTAGCAGGTGAGTGTGATTTCTCACCACAGAGAAGTCCACAGCAAGTAGCCTCTACTGGTGTGGCTGCCAGAAGGCCCAAACCCAATGGCCTTATCTGACCAGAAATCATGCGGATCGCCCACGTTCTGACAGTTTCCCCTGAGCACTCTGGCTTCCATTTCTCTACACGTTTGACAGGCAAAGATTTATCTTCTTTCCTTATGAATTTATCTAGGGATATTTTTTATCAGCTTTCTGAGATATAATTGAAGAGCAAAAGTTTTAAATTTTAATAAAGTACAACGTATCAATTATTTTCTTTTGGGTATCATACTGTTGGTATCATATTTAACCCTTGCATAACTCAAGGTCACAAATATTTTGTCTTATAAATTTGTTACTTTAGATTTTTTATTTAAGTGCACAACGAATTTTTTGCATGCGTGTACACAACTGTTCACTTGTTCATTTGAAGAACTGTACATAACTGTTCTTTACTAAATTTCCTTTCCATTGCCAAAAATCAGTTGTCAATATATGGATGGGTCTATTTCTGGACTCTAATATGTGCCATTTATCCATTTGTCTATCTTGATGCCAATACCACTTAGTTACACTAGCGTTATAAGCCTTGAAATCAAAAAATGTGAATCATCAAACTTTGATCTTTTTCAAAGTGTTCTTTGTTATTTCACACTTTTATATTTCCATATGAATTTTGGTATCACCTTAGCAATTTCAAACAAAAAAACTTCAAAAAATGTTATAGGGGTTGCATTGGATCTATATATTAAATTGGGAAGAATTGGCATTTTAACAATATTGAGTCTTCCAAGCCATGAACAAGGTATAGCATTCCATTTGTATTTTTAAATTTCTCTAAACAAATGTTTTATAGATTTCAGCTTACAGATTTTATACATCTTTTTTCAGATGTATAAGTATTTCATATTTGTCTATTTCATGTTTTAAAATAAATTCTCATTTGATGTCAATATCCCATTTTGCATTAATGTATAAAATGCTGGACTTTTTTATACTTATTTTGTATCATGTAATGTTAATGAACTCAATAGTGTGGTAGCTTTTAAAAATTTTATTGAATATCCTATGAGTGCATTACCCTATATAATAAAAGGCCAGGACCATGAGTGTAACAACCAGAACGACCATTGGCCAGTTGCCAAGAGGTGCATTGACTAACTCTTGGTCCTTCCCCCCGCCCAGCAGGCTCTGATCACAGCATGCTGAATAGGCAACCACAGTGAAGGAGAGGGAGGGGAGGAGAGGGGCCGGGAGGGAGCATCCAGAAGCATCACTGGGCGGCAGTGGGTGCATCATGCGGTGGCAGCAGGAAGCTTCGCAGAGTGTCACTGGGTGGCGAAGGCAAGCATGGAGGTGAGCATCACAGAGCCTCGCAGGGCATCAGAGAGGGCCCTGATCACAGGCTAGGCCTAGGGAGCCTACTCATGCACAATTTCATGTGCCGGGCCTCTAGTTGTAAATACAATTTTACTTTTTGCATTTTAATTTAAACACCTTTTTTTTTCTTTACTTGCCTTATTGCATTAAAACTTTTAATATACTATTGATTAGAAGTGGTGGCAAGAACCTACATTCATGTCTTGTTCTTGATATCTTGATATTAAGAACACTATTGATGTTAGCTGTATTGGTGTTTGTTGGGTTTGTTTGTTTTTTGTATGTTTGAGGGTTTCCTTTTTTCCCTGTTTTGGTAAGAGTTGTGTGTGTATGTGTGTGTGTTTAATTTATAGTTTTTAAAATCAGGAATGGGAGATGAGTTTTGTCAAATACTTTTGATGGTTCTATTAAGATAATCATATATTTTTCTTTCTGTTAGTCTGTGGATACTGTAAATTTTGTTGACTTTGCAATGTTAAATGAATTTCCCATTAGTGGGATAAAACTTCATTGATGGTATGGCATTCTCCATTTTACATGTTGTTTTTATTTTGCTATACTTTTGCTTAGAATTTGTTATTTTATTTCATGAGAAATAGTTTACCCCACTTTAATTTTTTCTTCTTTGTTTTTGTTATGTCTTGCTATTAAGGTAATGCAGATTTTGTTGAATGAGCAAAGACTCTTGAAAAGTCTGTGTAAAATTGGTATTATTTTGTCCTTAAATGTTTGGTAGAATTCACCTCTGAAGTCACCTTGGCTTGAATTTTTCCTGTAAAAATTAATTTTTAATAGACAGTACTAGTCAGGTTATGTATTCTTTATAAACACTTGTTGTTTATGTAATTCAAATATTGTCTGTGTCATCTAACTCAATGGTTCTCAACCTTCTGGCCCTTTAAATATAGTTCCTCATGTTGTGACCCAAGCATAAAATTATTTTCATTGCTACTTCATAACTGTAATGTTGCTACTGTTATGAATTGTAATGTAAATATCTGATATGCAGGATGTATTTAGGCGACCCCTGTGAAAGGGTCATTTGACCCCCAAAGGGGTTGTGACCCACAGGTAGAGAACCGCTGAAACTTGACAAACCCATTGGCATTCAGTTTATATTTCCTTATTGTCCTTACATGTAGACTTTCTAATTTGCTTCCTCTTCATTCCAGATATCGAGAATTCATACCCACCTCCCCACCTCTCTCTCTCTGCCTCCCTGTCTTCCTCTTCCTCACTTCCTCTCTCTCTATCTCTCACCTCATTTGTCTGGCTAGAGATTTACTAATTTTATTGATACTTGTATATGACCAGTTTTGGATATTATTGATTTACTCTTTCTCTTTTCTGTTGCATTGGTACTGGCTGTAGTTTTTATTATTTCTTTGTTTGTATCTTTTGGTCAATACTGAGGTGATTAATTTTAGAACTGTACATCTATAAATTTTCTTGTTTGTTTCACTTTTCATTTTTAGCAGAATTCCACAAATGCTAACATCTGGTATTTTCATTTTTTAGTTAAAATAATTTCTATCATTTTAAACTTTTTTTTGCCATAATTATTTAGAAGTGTATTATTTCATTTCCTCATTATTTGTATATTTTCAAGATGTCATTCCAATTCAATTTATTCTAACTTATTTTCATTCCACTATAGTAAAAAAATGTACTTTGTATCACCTTAATACTTTTGTACTTGCTGATGTACAAACAGACCAGATATGGTCTATCTTATGTGTATTCTGCTGTTCTTAGGTAAAGTGCTCTACAAATGTCAGGTTGGTTATGGTGTTATTCAAGTTTTCTATATCCTTGCTGATTTTATCTATTTATTCTATCAATTATTAAGGAGGAATAGTAAAATATTTAACAATGGTTTTGAATTTGCCTTTTACTTGTTTCCATTCTATTAGTATAAACTTTAGGATTGTATTTTCTTTGTGAATTGACTACTTTATCTTTATTACTCCCTTTACCTCTGTAATATTGTCTGTAATCTGTTATTCAATATGTCTATTCTAGGTTTATTTTTACACATTTATCTCATTTTTCCCATTTTTTTTTTACTTTTTACTCATTTCTCTCCTTTAATTATAGATTATTTCTTGTAGAAGCATGTAGTTAGTTCAGTCTTGCTTTTTTTCCCAATTTAATAAAATCTTTCAGTTGGCATTAATGTGGTTATTGATATGGTTAAGTTTGAGTCTGTCATCTAGCTATTTGTTTTCTTTTTGTTCTATTTTTTGTTTTCTTTGTTTTCTTTTTTCTGCCTTCTTTTTGGATTAGTTAAACAGTTTTTATAATTCCAATGTATCTCCTTTATTGATTTATTAGTTAGTATTCTATTATTTCAGTGGTTGCTTTAAGATTATTGTACTTATAAATCTACATTTAAGTGATATTATACTCTTCATATAGTATAAATACCTCAAAATGGCATATTTTCATTTTCTTCCTCCCAGATTATTTTATTTCATACATCTTATTCAAATAACTCTTTTATATTGCTATTACTTTTGTTTAGACAGTCAATTTTCTTTAAATAAATTCAATTTTTACTTAATCTTGTATATTTACCCATGTAGTTACCATATCTGGTTATTTTCATTCCATTGGATGCATATGTATTTTCACCTGCAGTCATTTTTTATTCTGTCTGGAGAATGACCTTTAACATTTCTTGTAATATTAATGTGCTTGTGATGAATTCTTTCTGATTTTGGATTCCAAAGAAGTCTTCATTTCACATCTGTGTTTGAGAGATATTTTAGCTGGATATAAATGTCTAGGTTCCCACTCACTGCACTGTGATTTGGAATAACTCTCAGGGCAGTATATAGGATTTACTTCATTTGTATCCTATATCTCAGGGATCACTCTGCTTCTTTGATGTCCACTGAATTGAAAAATGTTGTCTAATTAGTTTTGTCAGTTTTAGGTCAGAGAATAAATCTGGTCTGTTATCCATCTTGGCAGGAAGTGATTTCAGCTATGGACATATATATGCTGCAGGTATTTTATTAATCAATCCTATTTTATCACATTAAGTACAGAATTAAATATAAATTATCCATTTTAACACGAAGCCTTAACTATTTCAGAAAAAAAAAAAGATGCAGTTTATGCATAATGTCAATATCTCTGCTAGTACTATTATTTCAATTTCTAATGAACAATGCGCCAGCTCTACCTACGTACATTCTTATTATTGTTACTATTCTTTAAATAATTTAAAATTAACTCTTTGGCAAGTTCCTTTGATAATATCCTTCTCTTTGTTTTCTTAATATATTCTTGATTGCAGTGTCATGAATCATTCCCTTCACTTCTATTGCCATCTATGATTTCTCCCCTATGAAACATGAAATTTCTTTGGTTTATAGACTAATACCATCATAGCCTTTGCAGTCCGATCTCAACACACTCAAGTTGACTTACTCTATTGACAAAAAGAGAGAGAGAGAGAGAGAGAGAGAGAGAGAGAGAGAGAGAGAGAGAGAGAGAAACAGAATAGAAACATTCTGTGCATATTAATAATGTCGAACTATATATTTTCGGTCTAACACTATTTTCCAATCCGAATGCAGAATATTCTCTTCATGGAAGAATAAACAATCTGGCAAAGATTTTAGGGAAGAAGAAATTAATTTTAATCCAGCCTGTAGGAAGGCATTTCCATTTCTCTCATGTGGCCGACATTAAGTAGAAACATCATCTTCTGCATAGAGAAATCACGGCGCAAGCCTCTTGCTATTGTGTGCTGATGCTCATGCAGAAGAGGGACCTCACGACTGGAAGGCATCCACGATATTAAACAGGCTGTCGGGTTGGGAAGTGCTGAGAGTGGTCATGCCGAGCAACAGGCCACAGGAATGCAAATCGCCCACGCAGCCAAGAGTGGAGCTAGCAGGTGGCCGTGCCCATTCATCTACTGTCAACACACTGTTCAGCCCAGGCCTCTTGAACGTCTTGGAAGGCCCTCCATTGCTTTTAATTACGTAGAATATAGGTCGCATAGTGTTCGTTCACACACAAAACCACAGTCCACAAAAGAGGGATCTTCCATGCACCAAGGGTCACTTGTGTTATATAAATAAATAGAGACATTGGACCTGGATTGTGTGGTGGTTTTAGTTTCACAGCTTTCCCATACATTACTTCAGCATTTCACGGAATCTATTTCTTTGGCCTCTTCATGACTGACCAAAATTTTCATGAGGAAAGAAATGCGTTCTTTCAGTTCTCTTATGATTAACATGTTATACTTTTGAAATATTTCTACTTTAAGGAGTTTTAGAATAACCATAACACATCCTTTCAAAATGAGTTTATAGAAGATTAACCTATAACAGTGGAAAGTGTCAGAGTACGGAATTAAGTCATTTTCTGAGGTCTGACTCTGAAGCCAAAACCATTTGTAACTGTAATTCTGCCTGAAAGTGTATATACGCACTACACACACATCACCCACACACATATTGAATGTATCAGCTTATGTAGAGCAAGTCACTATCAAAAACTGCTTCCACTACCACTCTGTAAAAGCCCATTAAGTGGTATTTCTTAGAGCTACTCCTCACGGATAGTAAATATCTAAATTACAAAAGCCAACCTGGATAGCGAGGGCTTCAGAAGGTCCCTGTTAAACTTCACCACAGTGATCTTTTCAACTGGGTTAGTGTTCTCTTCCTTTAGATATCTTTGAGAGGTAGCATTTTGCTTTCAGAGGTGAAAATCCTCAGTGACTTTGTGGGAAAATATGTTTTTTGTTGTTATTGGAAATAAGTTAAGCGACTTCATACAAGTAACTGGTTAATATTAAGTCTAAGTTGTTAACCACTGGTAAAATTTTTACTAAGAGTCTGGTAAAGTATTAGGAGAACCATTACTAAGAATTTGACATCAGATTTTCTATATCCATATCCATATCCATATATCTGCATCTCAAACATAATAGGTGCTCAGTATGTCCTTGTTAAGTAAATGAAGAAGAAAACCGTTGAGGGTGTGGAAATACTTTTGATAAATGATAAACCTGAATAATTATATAATACAAATATGGCACATACCATATAATAAAATGTAAAGCTTTACACAAAGAAAGATGGAATTCTTTCCATTCAAAGTTTAAACTTTTGAGCAAGTTGTTCAACATGCTTAAAAATCAAGTTCTACCTAGATTTTGACCAAAATCTCATTGTTCTTTCTTGTTAATTTACTCCTCTATCCCTATGTTTTTTACTTTCTGAGTGCATTAGACAAACCTGGAGAACTTCAAAAGCTCCATTTCACACCTACTGGTTCAGATTATCCCTGTTAGGGCCCTGGTATACATATAACATATGTATATGAAAATATTATAGTATCTTCTCATGCACAGTAAATATTGATAAGCATTGCTTTAGTCATATCAAACTAAATGTTTTTCTTCCAAAATATATTTTCTTAATTCCACACACTTGCTTATGCTCTTTCATTTTTCCTCAAATCTCTTTTCCCCAATTCTCTTTTCCCCTTTATCTTGAATCAAAGCTTGATGATTTCTTAGCAGTTCTCTCTCTCTCTCTCTCTCTCTCTCTCTCTCTCTCTCTCTCTCTCTCTCTCTCTCTCTCTCTCTCTCTCTCTCTCTCTCTCTCTCTCTCTCTCCCCCCCCCACCCCCGCCACCTCTCTCCAACATTAAAGTCCTGGAAAAAAATTAATTGTTCTCTGCCCTCTGCCAAATCACTTCGCTTATAATTAATGAGGTTATGGTGCTCCAGAACACTGTGCAGCACATTAAATTTGGTCCGAAGCGCTCAATTGCCAGGAAATCCCAATATAAACATGACTAGAGAACTGCTTAGGGTTATAAAGGATTTGTAAGGATTTAGACTGCGCAGAAAAGGCCCATGTTGTCTGCACTGAGACCATCCGTCCTTTAGGACTATTCTCTTTCCACACTAAGATGAGGTCCTGAGCTCTCTATTGCTGACTATCCAGTCCTCAGCCACGGTGCACAGTCACCCCCACAAAGCCCAGAGAGGAAGGATCCCAGGTCTTGCCCCCCTCAATTAAGTACCGTCCATCTGATCAATTCCTAGAATGAGTTTTTCAATGGGCTCCACACTACCAGATACAACCTGATTAGAAATTATTCTTAAGAAGTTCCAAGCAACACAAAGTTTTTATTCCGTACTTGAATATAAACTTTTGCTATTTCAAGGAGGCAAATGTATCTCATGCTTTTCTGTTTCCATAGCAACATAAAAACTACAAAATAATCTCGCAATATATTATTCCACCACAGAATTTTTAACCAGTTACGGAGAAGTTTTTACCTCTAGAACAAGCATGTCAAACTTAAAGGCTAACACAGGCCAAATATAAACAAGGTTTAAGTTTGTGTGAGCTGCAAAAAAACAAAAGCTTCAATTTTCACAGAAATGTAGGTTTATTTTGATAGAGACATGCTGAATACAAAGGGCTAAAATAAATGAGTTATCGTTAAAATAATAGAGCAGTTTAGTAAAAATTAATACTTTTTCTTGAACATTAGCTTACCAGACACTGAATAACTGCACAAATTAATAAGCGTAACACAAGTAAACCTATTTTTCTTATTTCCGAAGGCAAAATATTTCCTATGGCACACACCACACAAGTCAGTCCAAGACTAATGATGTGGCCATCGACTGCTAAAATATGTGCTACTAGTAATAGTGGAGAGAAATGATGTGCCCGCGTGTCAGGGAAATGAATGCTACATGATTACAGTCATCAGTCATTAGCGAACGCTGTAGTTTGTTATTAATAATTATGTAGAACAGGATATTGTAAAAATCAACTTATGAAATTTTTATTAAAACTTTCTTACATACCATTATGTTGGCTGAGCCGCAGTAATATTTGTTGTGGAATGCATGCAGCCTGTGAGCCGCAAGTTTGACAGGCTTGCTCTAGAATGTCAGTGATCTCATTACAAGGTGGGTCATGCATTTAAAAAGACATAGTAAGTGACTACTCTACGTAAGTGTGCTAATGCTGTACACTGTGCTAAATGCTGGTGATAAGAGAAAAAGCAACCTGTAAATCCTGACCCTCATGCAAAAGGTATTCTGAGGAAGATTTATGCAAGTAAACTGGTAATTACAATGTGGTATTCTAAGTTCTGTACGGAGAATGGAGAAGTACAAGAGGCTATGGGTATACAAGAAAATAGCATCTAATCAAAAAGTTTTCACCTTTCAAACACAGTGCCTGTAGATATTTAGTGCTTCATAAATATTTATTTAATAAAATAAATAACTTTTCAAAGGTTTAAATTAAAAATGTATGTCTTCACCATCACCTACTCCTCAGGTGCATAAACTACTGTGAGGGAGGTACTTTAAAAATTAGGAAGCAGCCCTAACTGGTTTGGCTTAGTGGATAGAGCATCGGCCTGTGGACTCAAGGGTCCAGGGTTCGATTCCAGTCAAGGGCATGTACCTTGGTTGTGGGCACATACCCAGTAGGGAGTGTGCAGGAGGCAGCTGATCAATGTTTCTCTCTCATTGATGTTTCCGGCTCTCTATCTCACTCCTTCTCTCTATAAAAAATCAATAAAATATATTTTAAAAAATTAGGAAGCAGCTAAAAATATCCCTTTTTCCCCTCCACTATGGAATTAAACGATGCTTTGAGAATTAACACTTATAAGAAGCAAATGTCTACAATTATTTTCTTGCCTATGGGGAGAATAAATAGTATCTAAAAATCATACTGGTGGTGAGAATGACAGAAACATCAGAATTATGCCCAGGTCTCCACTCCCATATTATGCCCAGGGAGATGTAGAAGGACAAAGGACTGCATGCCCAGCACCATTCTGGAGGGCTTGGGATTTTATTGACCAAGCACATTGGATTGGGGAATCATTAACCTCTAGGTTGATTGTTTGGTGGTGGGATGATGACAAATCCTGTGGATAAAAAGTGGGATGTCCTAAAAACATAGTAGATATTTGTAGAGAGGTTAGAGGAAAAGCAACATTGGGTGGGGTTGGGCAGAGGGTTGGCAATGAAGAAAGCTGACTTTAAAAACTGGGTGCCAAAGTAGACTCATTGGTGTATGGGGAAGTGTAATTTAACAATGAAGTTAAATTCTCCTATATTTTTATTATCCTCCCATGTTTTCAGTCTTTGTAATTACTATCAAATTTTGATAAAATTACAAGCTGAGCAGTAGTGATGTGAAGGGATAAGATAGCAAGCTGAATGCACTATTCCCCACAACAAATCTCCTGCTGGGTTTCCTGGAGTAGTATATTTTTAGGGAATTGGGTCTGAAAATTCCAGGCAGTGACGAGTAATAAAGTGCATTTTTTTCATGATACAATTGAAAACAGCATGGATGGGTCTATGAAACTAAATAGTGGCATCACTCTACACAACTCAGGAGTGAGATGAATTTAACCCTCTCTCAGCCCCCATCCCTCTGAAATACACCTTAGAAGAAAGAGAGAGTGGCACCTGATTGGTTACTCCAATTTACCTTAAGCAAAATTTCCTTTTCTGTCTGTTTCCTAATTAGAAACATAATAATACTTTGCCAATAGATTGATGTGGGGAGGAAATAAATCAGACAGGGAGTATAAAAGATCCATTAAAGTAAAACACAGGCTAGATTATTCTTGTGATATCTAGTAATGATTAAGATCACATTTAACATTTTAAATTCAAGTAGCTGAAGTCAAATAGGCTTAATGAGAACATGTTGGTTTGTTAAGAATCTGAAGAATTTCATACATGTTTGATGTGATTACTAATAAATAACAAAAAAAACTTTTGAAAGTTAGTAAACAGTGCTGTAGAATGAATTTATAGTTTTATGAAAAGTTTCAATGCTCAAATGTGTATGCTTTAAAAAATTTATATTCAATAATATTATGTGCTAAACAACCATTTTTGATGCATCTCTGCTAGTCTTTCATGTTTACTAATACAAATGATTCTGTTTAACTTCTATATTAGCCATGATTGGTAGGTCGAGAACTTCTGAAAAAAAGGATATTCATTAAGAGTATTAAAGAATATGTATAACAGATTCTGTTTTAAGTGTAGCAATAAATATCCACAAATTTATATTATAGAATAAAGTTTCTATTTTGGAATCCAATATTTCTTCAGAAATATTTTCTAGCTAATTAATTAAAAGTACTGCTGGGATTTCTTTAATTCCATTCACTAAAAGTTAGAATCTATATAATTTTATTTACCAGTTCATATTAATACTGCTCAGACAGAATAAGAAGGTTAGCACTCAACTATATTTTTAACTTCATATTTTATTTTGTGTGTTGAAAATTTAATATACTATGCAAAGTGTTAACCAAGCTAACTAAAAGAGAATAGAGAAAATCTGACCCAAGCTTTTAAAGAAAGGTATTATATTCTGGTTTATAGATAGTTTTTAACAACTCAGACTTTTCGGGGGAGAAGGGAAGGCAGGCTTTCAAATTCACTCTTCTATCCCTGATGTCTCTCCAGTGCTTTGTCTGATCTTTAGAAAGAGTGAGAGACTTAGGTTATCTACCTAGATATATAAAAGTCTAAGCAACCAGACGACCAAACAACCAGTTAACTGGTCGCTATGACATGCACTGACTACCAGGGGGAAGACACTCAATGCAGAAACTGCCCCTGATGGTCAGGGTGCTCCCACAGTCTGAGCACAGATCAGCTGACTGATGGCACCAGACACCAAGCTCACCACTGACAATGTAGCTGTGGTAACACAAGGTTCTCCTGCCTCCATGGCAGCATACTACCGAGTGGCAGCAGGCGCAATGGAGCCAGGATGAGCGGAAGTGGTGCCTGGCCACCTGCCACTTTGCACACTACTACATCCTTTGATTTCAGCCCGATTACTGCAGACCAGGCTGAGGGAACCTACCAGTGCATGAATCCATGCACCAGACTTCTATCTGCTCTAATAAAAGAGTAATATTGAAATTGACCGTTTCTCTGGGATGCCTAAGCCATGCCCACCAGCCAAGCCACACCCAGCAGCCAATCAGAGCGGCTGTATGCAAATTAACCCAGCCAAGATGGAGGCCGGCAGTCACGGAGCTAGAGTAAACAGCAGGCTTTCATTGCACCAGGAGTAAACCGTCTGCCTAGGCCGGCTGGGCCTCTCTCTGCTCAAGGCAACATAGTTGCAATTATAGAAGCCACAGAGCTGAAGCAAACAGGAGGCTTCCGTTGCACCAGCGATGGAGGAAACTGTCTGCCTAGGCCGGCTGGGCCTCTACTAAGGCAACATTGTTTCAATTACAGAAGCCACAGAGCTGAAGCAAACAGGAGGCTTTGTTACCTGCCTAGGCCTTGGCTTAAAGCAACAGTGTTTCAATTATAGAAGATAAGTAAACCCCAGAAACCTGATTCCAGCCAGCCTTTCTGGGACCTTGGGTCAATGGGAGCTGTGGGCAGCCTGAAAGCCTGAAAATGGCCCTCAGCCCCGCACCCAGGCTGGCCAGGTACCCCAGTAGGGACCCGAACTCTGAAGGGGCTGTGGGCAGCCTGAAAACAGCCCTCAGCCCATCACCCAGGCTTGCCACACCCCAATAGGGTGAGGGTCCACACTGGGGAGCATGGCCAGACTGCAATCAGCCATCAGCCCTTTACCCAGGCTGGCCAGGCATGCCAGCAGGTGACATCCCCTGAGGGGTCTCAGACTGCGAGAGGGCACAGGCCAGGCTGAGGGACCTCCTGAGTGCACAAATTTTTGTGCACCGGGCCCCTAGTTATATATAAAGGCCTAAGTGACCAAATGACTGAATGACCAAATGAACAGTCAACCAGTCGATATTATGTGCCTCTCCCACCTCCACAGTAGCACGCTACTGAGTGACAATAGCAGCAGGTACAGTGGGCCAGGATGAGCAGGAGTGGCATAGCACTGAGCCACACTAGCTGGGCTGAATTTATTGTTTTGATGGGACTTCTTTTCCGGGTAAGAAAGGAAATCAGGACTTGAAGGAGAGTGAAAGATAATGGGGGTTGATGGATAGAAAGCCCTGAAAGGAAAGAGACTTACTAGGGTTGGAATATTAGGGTGGGCTAGAAAATTGAAAAGGGGATCATGTCTGGAATTAGAGTTATGCAAATACAATAACGATGCCTACATATAACAGTGGGTGTTGGTGACTGTGGTCATTGGAGAAGAAAAAAAGGCAATCTGACTATATGTGAATCTAATATTATATATCTAAACATCACAACATTAAAATGCAAAGGACACTAAAATGTTTGCACCATATATGATAAAAGCTTAATACATTTTAAAATGAATATTTACTTTAAATAAATTAGGAAAAGAGAAATATGCCAATATAAAATTGGCATATTCTTTAAATAGGCTTAGTCAATTCTTTAAATAAGATGTGCAAATTAATAATAAACGTATGAAGAACTAGTCAAACAAATTAAAGGATCTGTCAAATTGGCAAAAAATGTTTATAAATTATAACACCCAATGTTAGCAGATTTATAGTAATAAAATCATTCTCATTAAAAATTTAAATCAGAACAACTTTCTCAAATTCATGTTGGCAATTATTTTTAAGATCCTCAAAATGTGCATATACTTTGACTCACTAATTCTGTAACTAGGAATTTCTGTCTGTCTTTGCAATCAAGTGAGCAAACTGTCTGAGACCCCAACCCAGTTTGGTTTTGTGCTCACATAATAGTAGAGGTCTTTTTTTTTTTTCTTATTTGTTCCATTGGTGGAGATTTCCTAGAAGTTGCAGGATATCTTCCTTTTAATTTTTCCTTGACATACTGACTTTCCTTATGTTTCTCACCTTTGCTCTCCCACCATCCCCCACCCACAACAGTAACTTGTGCCAGGCTCATTTTGCTCTAGTGTCTAGGAGATGCCACAACATGTCTGCCACCAGAACTACTATTCCCAGAATTCCTGGTGCTTCCCGCACTCTTGGTTTTTGCTTCCAGTCCAGGGGCTGCTGGAATGAAAAGAACTGGGAACCTCAGTGGCCCCCAGGTCAGGATGACAGAACCAGACACTCCAGTGGCATCCGGCCCCACTCCCACCCCCCCCAACTGCTTGGTGAGTGCATGCTACACACAGGCCCACCATGGTGATGCATAGGGCATTCCCACTCCATCCCAGTTGCTTGGCACCTACATGTGTAGGCCAGGAGTAGCCAGGGGTCGTTCTGGGACCCCAGCCACTCCAGGCCTATGAGCAGGCCTACAGGTTCAGAGTAGCCTGGGTCCTGAAGAAGTCTGTCCCCGGGACCTTGGCTGCTTGGTGCCAGCACATGTGTGAGTAGCCATCTTGGTTGGGTTAATTTGCATACTAACTCCTGATTGGCTGGTGGGTGTTGAAAAGGTACACTCAATTTGCATCTTTCTCTTTTATTAGTATAGATGTTAATAACTAGCTAATTATGATGATAACACTAATATTGAACAGCTTCATAGAAGCAGAGATCATCACTGTGTCTTATGTTTGAATAACTTTTTCACTTTTACTAAAGTTCAAATTATAGAATTCGTAGTAGGACACAATCAGAAATGTGCATTTCTGATCAATTCTATTTTGGCATTTATTTAGCAAAAAAATGAAATCACCTTAAATATTAGAAACACCTGACAAGATATCCTATATAATAAAAGAGAAACATGCAAATTGACCATTCCTCCACTACACTCAAGCCATGCCACAAGCCACGCCCACATGCCAATCAGGAGCGAATATGCAAATCGACCCAACTAAGATGGCGGCAGCCATGGAGCAGGCACGAGCAGGAGGCTTGGGTTGCCACTGATCTGTTCTCCATAGATCTTGGGCTAAGAGGACTAGACAAAGGAAGTACAGATGCATACCCAGTAAAGTCTGGGTGACAGAGGGAAGGGAAGGTACATGCTTGTCAGTCACATCTGGGAACAGGTATCATCCAGAGTAGGCATGGCCACTGCAAGTACAGAAAGATTTGAGATACAACAGACTGATGAATCTCGGTGGGGGAGGGGAAGGGGGAGGATAGGAAGAGATTAACCAAAGAATTTAGAGGTATACTAGAGGCCCAATGCATGAAATTCATGTAAGAGTGGGCATTTCTTCCCCCTGGCTGCTGGCACTGGCTTCCCTCCAACACCCAGGACCTGGGCTTCCCTCTGGCCACCAGCAGGCACCTGGCTTCGTCTGGAAGGTCGTCCAGAAGGATGTCCAGTCTAATTAGATTATGCCTTTATTATTATAGATATGCATAACCCATGGACACAGACAATAGTGTGGTGAAGGTCTGAGGAGGGGGCAGGAGCAGAATAGGGGGCAGGGAGGGTGAAGGGGAATGTCTGTAGTACTTTCAACAATAAAGATTTTTTTTTCTTTTAATTTGAGATAGTTAAACTCCTAAACAAAGAAGTTCACTCTCTTGCTCACTTGCACTCTTTGGACTCTTGTTGCAGAGGGTGCTCTCTCCTGGCTCCCTACATTCATGGCTGTGGGCCATGTGGACCCCACACACAATCGACGAATGGGCTGCAACTAGCCTAATGCTAAACCATGGAACAGAAACTCATAACTCTGCTTCTAGTGCTGCTGAATCCCCAGCTGCATCTCTCCCAGGACTGGATTAAGGTGAATGGGACTTTTCTTTTTCTTTCTTTCTTTCCTTTTTTTGGATGAATGGGACTTTTGAAACCCAGGGATGTGATTCTACACAAATAAAAGTCACTCATGCTCCCATGTGAGTCTCAGAAAATTATTTTTTCTCAAGTTATCATAAGGCTTGGACCCCCAGCTCTCTGTAGGGAAAGGGATCTCCCCCTTCCACCAGTGGATACTCCACTTGCACTGATAAATATTCTAGCTTCTACCTTGAGAAGAGTCTGCCGGGAGACACTGGAATAAACAAGATCCGTTACGAGATGGACTTGTCTACATTTATCTTTCCTCCCATTACTTTCTAAACCCAGTCCAGTCAAGTATTTGCCCTCACCCTTTTCCTCCTATTAACAGTAATAATGACCTCCACATAGGTAAGCCCATTAATTGATTCTAGGTCCTCGTCTTCACTGACCTCTCAGGACCATTGATTGATCCTTTTTCATGTGGCTTTCAAGATATCACAGTCTGTTTACCTCCTAACTTACTGGCTGTTCTTTCTCACCTTCCTTTGCTGGTTTCACTTGCACTTCCAGGCATGTAATGTACAGAATCCCAGGGCTCATTCTTCCTTTTTGCTTCTCCAACTACATTGACGGCCTTGATGATCTCACTCAATCCCCTGGGCCTTGATGATCTCACTCAATCCCCCAGCTATAATATACCATGCAAATGCTGACGGTTCCCAGGCTTTGCTATTGAAGTCAAACCTCATATATCTAATTATCTGTGACATTCATCCTCAGACTTGCTCTATCTGCAGCCTTCTTCATGTCAGTCAATTCTTCAACTCCATTCTTCCTGTTGCTTAAGATAAAAATCTTGGAATCGAAAATTGGGACTAGAAAGCTAGGCTATTGATATAAATTTTAGGGTCATCAGTACATAAATGATTTTCAGGGAATTTCCCTAAAAATTATTTTTTAGTTTATCTTAACAAGATACAAATGATCCCTTTTGCTTGTTGCCAAGTCACACTTCAATGGGAATAAAATTGAATAATACTGAAATGAATTTGTAAATAAACACAAAACTGAATTCTTCCATGGTAGAGTCAGGAAGTCACTTGGACCTCTAACAGACTGTTTATTTGCATGTCTAAAGACTAGAATTCTTTTGCATCACTGCTAGTTACAATGTATAGAAGTGTGAAATACTCAAACTCAGGTAAAGGCACAGAGCACTCACAGATTTAGAACCAGATAACCAAGAGGGACTGTGAATAATAGTTTTTCACTGGAAATAGTAAAAAACAACAACAAGTGGATTATTTCAAATTTCCTTACTGAGGAATTTAAATGTACTATTTGCCACATAAGAGAAAAAGAATTGAAAGACTGAAGAGTAATAACATAGAAAAGGAAAATTATTTTTTTTTTGCTAATTCAAACATTTACATATTTTTTTTAAAAAGAGATGTTAAATACAATAAACATATTCTAGCAACAGCCATTTTTCAATTATACTGTATGACATAAAATGTTAGTCCTCAAGATCATATTCAAATTTTCTATTTTATTGTCATAACAATTAAATCGGTTATAATAATTTAGGAGACTTACTAGGAAACCATTATTCTCTTGGTAATAAATTACCACTTGAAAAATAATCATCTTGAAAAGCACAAGGTAAACATTAGGTTGATCAAGCAATGGAATTGATACCCCTCCCCCAGGCACTGGCTTTTTAGGCTGTCACTAAGGACATATCCTTTGCAGAGGCCACATTTCACTTCTGGTGACCACATTCCATTATCTCCCCTTTGGGTATGCATAAAGACGTATCCACCCAGAAAAGAAGCCCACCAAAAGTCCTTTAAAAGCTGCTGACTCCCATCACTGAGTGCTGGAGCCATCCAGGCTCAGCCACCTGGTGTGCCTATGATCGAATAAATTCATAATCCCTCACCACTCTGGCCTCATGATTCCTCCTTCAGCAACTTAGCAGTAAATAATGTTCAGTTAAACTTATGTATGTGAGGTGTAATAAAAAATTTCTAGTTTTGGCCTAGAGTTCCAAAGAAACTTGAATTTTCCTGAGTGGAAATTTTCCCAGTAGGAGTGTCTTTGTTATACTAATTAGGTGACTTATGGTGGGCCTCAGGACCTAGGACTGAAGACCAATCACATGATTGGAACTTTGGGCTACCCCAAAAGTTTGCAAGAAAAGGGAGCTGGAGTTTGTGCTTATCAAGCAGTTAATGATTTAATCAATCATGCCCATATAATAGAACCTCAATAAAAATTCTGACAACAAACTCAGTGGTGCTTATGGGTTGTTGAACACATTCATGTGCAGGTAGGGTGACATGCCTAGATTCCACAGAGAGAGAACATGGAAGCTTTGGACCCCCTAACCTCACCCAGATATTACTTATGTGTCCCTGAGCTATACCCTTTATAATAAAATTGTAATCGTAACTATAGTGCTTTGGTGAGTTCTACTAGTCATTGTAGCCAATTAAAAAACCTCAGTGGAAGTTGTGAGAACCTCTGACTTCTTAGCACATTGATAACAAATGCAGCTGGCTCCAAGACTTGCCGAAAGCATCTGAAGTGGAAGCTGGGGGCCGTTTTGTAAAGAATTTTGCCTTTAATCCGTGGAGTAGGCACTAACTCAGTGTCTGATTTTTGAGTTAAAGGTCTCCTAGTTGGTGTCACAGTAGAATAGAAAAATAATGATCAGTATAGAATAATATGTATCAGCAAAAATGGGGAAATAGTATGCTTAAATGAAACACCTAAGGGGTGACCGGATTTGTTATCGAGTCTGTCCATTTGATATTCAATTATCAGCTCAATTCAATTAAAATAAATCAACTTATAAAATAAATTAAATTTTTTCTGAATATTGAGATCTAGTTGCACAAAAATTACACTAACTTCTACCAAAGTAACTTTTCCAGAGGATTTCCTTCCCCACCCACATAAATATACAAAGAGGAAGCTTCTGAGTCGCTCTTCCTATTGCGAAGGAGAAATGTGGCAGGCATCCAACGCATGTGAATAGTGTAAGTGGTAAGCCTGGATGATGTAGGAACAAAACCTACTTTTTAGTCATCATATTTCATTGCTTACACATCTTTCTGGCATCAGCACATCTTGATTTCATTTAACCAATTTTTTCAGCCATCTACAAAATAAAAATGCAAGGCTCTTACAAAGAAATATTGGGAAAAATAAATCCAGATATAAACAGTATGTCTACAGGATTGTTATAGCAGCTCCAATTATAATGAAAGCAATGTTTTTCAGCGTTCTTGCATTGTGAACATAATGCTCCCAGTATTTCAGAAGCAAGGGATCTATTTATAATGGTCTTGGCCTCATGATGCCAAACCCTTAGCCTGTGAACGGAAGCCAGAAAAATCAAAGATCCAAATTAAACCATGGAGAATGCCAATGCTAGCTTCTTTTCCATTTTCTTAAGCATAAGACTAAGGATGGAGAAAGTCCAGTTAAAAATACGCTTACAGTTGAGTCTTCAAATGTGTGAAATATAAAACAAGCATTTGATCTCTATTTCTTGATTCAAAATCTACATAAAGCAGCACCAAAATTATTTGAAACCGATTTTATGGCAAAGAGGAAGCACTGCAAAAAATTAAACTACACAAAGGAATTAAATCAACATTAGGCTTCACCTCTTTCTTGGAGGACACAACAGAGACAGCTCACTGGTTTCAAAAGAAAAAAAAAAACTGCTATAATGTTAAAAGCTCTAAGGACAATGAACCTTCCATAAAACAAAGTAGTGTGGTTATACCTGCTATCTGTACATCTCAGGTGAAGGAAACAAAATGGATGAATGGTTGATAATAATTACTGGAAAATTGTGCTCTCTTACAGAGTAAAATTAGCCCACTATGAACCTTCATTTCCAGGGAAGTCATAATGAGATACTGGTTTTCACACCTACATGGTTTTAGGACATTTACAGACTGAAACACCCAAACTCTGGAATGTGAGCTATTTTTTTTCTCTTTGTTTTTCATTTCAACTATTGAACACGTACCAAGCCATCACAACTGTGTGTTTATTATTACGCAGGTTAAAAGCTATGAAGCTTTGAACATTTCCATCATAAAAGTAAGTTTCCTCATAACAGTACTAAAAATTTCCTTAGCTTAGAGATTTACAAAATATTGTCCAATCCATAAATGAATTCTCAACTCTCTAACTACATATTTTCAATTTGGAAGCAATAAATTAATAAGCATTCTGTTTAGCCGACATTGGCTTTATGATTATAATTCAAGGGATACATGAATGTACCATTTTCTCCTACTCAGTGGTCATGGACATTATAAAATTTAACGCCTAGTCGGCCTCACAACTTCCGATTATCCACATCCACCAGCAGAAGGGCTCCTGGGTGCAAATGAACTGTGTCCTTGGAACTTGGCCAGTCTCCTTCAGGGCCCTGCACCACTCCAGGATGCCCTCCTTACCAGAACTTCTCAGGATTCTTTATGACTTTCAGGACGGTTTCCAAAGAGGGCAATGCTTATCAAAAGGATATAAATTATATCAGTGGTATTTCAAGTATTCCACATTGCTTGTTCAGCTTCCATATTAAACTATTCCTGCCTCTATGCAATGAGGGAGATTATAAATTGTTATCTCCTCCACAACCATGAAACTAATTTGATTTAAAATATTGATCATTGTAACCCCAAAATATTTATATAACATAGAAATGCTATCTTTTGGTGGATGGCATTCGTTCTTGATGAAAGACTTCTTTCTAAAGCTAGAACATATAAATTATTTCTTCAACTTGTCTATTATCTGTCTCCCTTGCCCTTGATATATTCCTTTCTATAATCCCATTCTGGTACTAACACTTAACCAAAATGTGTACTTTTCTAAATTATTTTTGTAGTTTTCATAAATATAAAAAATCTTATGAAATTATGTTATAAGACAATAGTCCTCATTTATAAAATGAGAATAGCAAAGATTACTTATTTTAGAAGCTACCATAAACAATGCACCCACAATTCTCAGACTATTTTTTATTATAGCCTTGAATTGGTTTATAAATAAATTAGAAGTCTCTCTCATAGTGGCTTAACATTTTCAATTAATTTAAACAGAATTTTATTTCTTTTACTAAGGTTCTTGATTTATTAAATAGGTAATCATTTATCTTTTTAAACTTAACATTTTTTACATATTTTTGTAATACACTCCCACATAATTCATTTATTTCCACATAATCAAATAAAATTCAATTTAACAGTGTTGTTTGTATTATTTGAAATATCTTCAATATGCTTAAAAACAGGGATACAGTCTAGATTTTTAAAATAAAGAAAAGGAAAGACAAGAAAAAGAAGTGCTTGTATAGGCTTAGAACTTTTAAATAGTTACCTGAGCAAGATGGTGGTAAAAAGCTCTCATGGAAAAGGAAACAAGCCTTTTCACATTATAAAAGTAGTTATTGAACGGAACTTTCTTCACACTTTTTCCAACTTTTAAAGGTCTATTTACTGTGTTTGATGTAGAATTTATGTACTCCTACCACAAAATCAATAGCATTAGAAAAGCTATTCACTACCATGTTCAAAAGAGTTGGAAAACATAACATGTGCGGATTACCCATCTTCTTTTTACAGAGAAGAAACATACATTGATTCTTTTGAAAAGTGCCATGATTAAAGGGCTTGTGGTAAGACCTTTCTGACATTTAGATATAGGTTCACATTCATAACTCGTTCCACTGGGCCATTCCATATTCCCACAGTGTTGCCTTAATGTCGAACCGCATACACTACTGTTCTGTTCAACAGCAACGACAGGGCCAAATTCATGCTTCTTATTTTGAAAGTTCTGTGTTTTTAAAGAGTTTGATCAATGCCTTCTACCCATGAAGTCAGCAAGAGGTATTTTAGTAAGACCAATCAAAGGAATGAGGTAAAGGCAAGCGAGGAAGGAGAGTAGGAGTGGGGGGAGGAAGATTGGGGAATGTGATGGAAATGGAAGAAAGGAGAAAGTGCTCCCAGGATTTATGGCTTATTACAGTGTAAGTAACCCAGAGAAGCACATTAATTACATGCTGATTAGTAAGTCTTCTTAAAGTCAGCTTTACTTTCTTTTGACATAGCTTAAATTATGTAAGCTTTCTTTTCTTCTTTTTATGGTTGATTCTTAGGATGCTCTGCTTGTTTGAACTTTGCCTTGATGCTTTATTCCAAGAATAAATGTATTTCTCTAACAAGTATTCGACTTAAACTCATGAGTGCACATATGCCTCAGGATACTTTTTAGCAGGTAGATTGGTTTGTGACTAGATTTTTTCTTTTAAATTAAAAACTGAGACAGTATCTTTCAATTTTCTGATGCTTAATTAGAGAACTATGCTTATATTTTGGAAATGTAGATAAACATGGGTCAGGGGAAAGTTTGAATAAGTTGTGCAGTATAAAGTTTGGGGATGACAGTGAACTATCCATTTGAAAAGTACTTGCATTTCTGGGAGGAAATGCTGACAATTATTTGAGAGCATTTTCTAAATTTGCCTGGAACCATTGCCAATTTTTGTCTCATGATTCTTTTGGATTCAGAAGTCCATGGTATTAAAAACCTTTCATTTTACCTACCTTTCAATTATACATGTGATTTTAAAAATAAAATAGTGAAAATATGTTAAGTATTTTTTGTCTAATGCCTGGGAATCCATGTAATTTAAAAAGATACATTAGAGGCCTGGTGCATGAAATTCGTGCATGGGGAGGGGGGACTCCCCCTCAGCCTGGCCTGCACCCCCTCCAATCTGGGACCCCTTGGGGGATTTCCAACTGCCAGTTTAGGCCTGATCCTTGATTGTGAGACATCCTTCTCATAATACTGGATGCTGGCTCCTAATTGCTCACCTGCCTGTCTGTCTAGTCACCCCTAACTGACCCCAATGCCAGCCTGGTAGCCCCCAACTATCCCCCTCTGCTGGCCTGGTCACTCCCAACAGCAAACCCCCTGCTGGCCTAGTTGCCTCTTACTGCACCCCTCTGCCAGCCTGGTTACCCCTAACTGCCCCCCTGCCATCCTTGTTGCCCCAACTGCACCCACTGATGGCCTGGTCACACCCAATTGCCCCGCCTGGTGGCCTGGTCACCCCTCACCCCCCCCCCCCCACTGATCTGGTCGCACCATGCAGCCTGCTGTTCAGTCGTTTGGTTGTCCCTCAGTACCCTCCCTGCTGGCCTGGTCGTAGGCAGCCATCTTGTGAGGGCATGAGGGTTAATTTGCACATTACCTCTTTATTATTATAAAAGATACATAATATGTATAGAAAATGTCTAATATAGTTTCCTGCATATTACAGGCTCCCAACAAATTAAATAATTTAAAGCACTGAGTTTCTCTGATGTGCCACTCTACATATTTACATGTATAATCTTTATCCTAAGAGGTAAATGGGGATAGGATTATCCCCATATTATAGATGAAAACTTGAAGCACAGAGAAGTTAGGCAACTTTCCAGAGGACAAATAGCTGACAGAGGGCAGAGGATGCAATGTGCTGAGATGATAAATCCAGTGGATTGAAAGGGCCGGTATGACAACTGCAGGAAGTGACTGGAGCGTGGTACCAGATCAGTCTGAGGAGGTAGGAAGGGAGAAGATTACAGGGGCTTATTAACCATTTGCAGTTTTCTTTTTAGCCTAAGAACTCTGGAAAATCATGGAGAGTTTTTTGTTTATGTTTTGTTGTTGTTGTTTTTAACAGGAAAGTACATGAACAGATGTGCCTGATTATTACTTGAATCAAGTGTGGAAAGTATATCAAGAGGTAAAGTGGGTATCAAACAACCAGTTAGGAGGTGTTTATAGTGCCTAGGCAGGAGATGTTATCTGAATCTAGGAAGGTTGTTTGGAAGATAAAGAGATGCTTTGGGGAGGTATTTCATATACTTTTTTATAACCAACATTGCCATTATCTGCTGAGGCCACTTAAAGCAACTGAACACTAAGTTCAGCATAAGAGCTACTTCCTTTTTTTAAAAATATATTTTATTGATTTTTTACAGAGAGGAAGGGAGAGGGATAGAGAGTTAGAAACATCAATGAGAGAGAAACATTGATCAGCTGCCTCTTGCACACTCCCCACTGGGGATGTGCCCACAACCAAGATACATGCCCTTGACCGGAATCGAACCTGGAACCCTTAAGTCCGCAGGCCAACGCTTTATCCACTGAGCCAAACCAGTAGGGCAAGAGCTACTTTCTTCAAGAAGTTTTCTTTGAGCAATGATTCTAAGTTAGATGTCTCTGCTAGATGCTCCAATTCTCATCCTATCTAATAAGGAGGAAATATGCTAATTGACTGCCCCGCCCTCAAAGATGGCAGTGTCTACAGCCAATAAGGAGGGAATATGTTGAGACACAGGGAAGCCTCAGATGGTGGCTGCCCAGTGCCCCAGGCTACCCAAGGCTCAGGTAACCAGGGCCAACCAAGGCTTGAGCTACCGGCAATGGTAGCAGCAAAGGTGTGATGGGGAGATCACCTTCCCTTGATCACTGGGTCACCTCCTGCCCCTGAGGACTCCCGGACTGTAAGAGGGGGCAGGCTGGCCTGAGGCACCCCCCACTCCAGTGCACGAATTTTCATGCACCGGACTTTAGTCTCTTATAACATCATAAAAATAGTATCTTGTAATAATACTTTTATGTTCTGTCACCTCTGTGAAACCACAAGCTCTTTGAGAGCTCTGTGCCATTTGTGGTGGAATCCCCAGGATTTGATGCAGTACTCATCTGTTTAGTGGATTTTTAAATGGCAACGAAGAGTGTAGCTACATTCCACAAGAGTGCATTATCAGTTCAAGTAAATTTGTACCCGGGAAACTTTGTGGCATATATGCATTTGGGTAAGGAGATTTGTGGTGTGTGGTGTGCATGCTTGTGGCAGGAGGATGGGATAGGAGACATCCTTACTTCTTCAGGAAGTCACCTCACACTACTTAATAAATCATGCAGTTCTATGGCAAGCACTGTTTTTGTCTCACACAGTCTCCCTTCTATCTAAATCAATCAACCCCCGTTCTCATCACATCCACAGACACTTTTATCAAGCAAAATATTTCCACACTTTCACAAAAGATTCTACATTTCATTGAACTTCATAACATTAAAAAAAATTAATGGAGAAAAGTCCTTGGAAGAGTGATTTAAACTTATGAGTTATAGAATGAACAAAAAAGAGAACCTGTGCCATTATATACTCATTCTATATAATGACCAGAAATATTACATCAAAAAAGTCATATACTTTTCTTACTACTTGACTTGTTTCCAAAGAAAACTGGAATGGTAATTTGTAGTATCAACATTTGTTGAATTTATTGAGTGCCTTTTTCATGCAAATTTCTATGAGTGACACTATGAGGACTACAAAAATAAAAATGTTATTTAAAATAAAACGATGCCCTTCCAAGTAGATGAAATTCATGTGTAAGCCTGTATAAATAAATTCCATATTATAATGACTTGAGAAAAAATACAGCCACCCATGGAAGTCACATCCTTCAAGGAATGTTCCCAATCACAGAGCATTAATTACATCCAAACAAACAAAAAGAAACTAAAATTCCCTGAAGGGCAGACCACATCTTCTGATCCAATATAACAGTAGAATTAAGTACTAAAATCATCATTTTCACTTTGCTAGAGACCATATTGCATAATTTATAAAGGCCTTACTTTGAATTGTAGCAAATGTAGGTTCTAACCTCATCCATTAAATATCATTGAGGGATCTCAATTTACTTACCCATATTTGAGAACAATAATGCCCACCTTGAGTAGTAAGAATCAAAGGAAATAATGTATATTAAATGTCTAGCATAGTACTTTACATACACTAGCAGCTGGCTATAACTAACAGGTTGACAGGTAGATCCCAGACTAAAGTGGTCTTTGGGAGTTTAGCTTTGGAGCCTTCAAAGTAAGAAATGTAGAATTTCAGGAAACTATGCCAGAAATAATACAGAAACAGGAGTTGGGAGGGTGGGGATGAGAGTGAGCTGCATTTTTATATGTGGTTCCTCACCTGAGACTTCTTTCATGGGTTGGAGGGGGCATGAGAAAGGAGATGGTATTCCCCTGAAGCCAAAAATATTGAGTGTAGTATCTATTAGACCAGCCATATTCAGCTGGTGTGCTGCAAAAAATTTAAAACAAACAGTACCTATTGAATCAGGGGCACTGACCTCTTTTCCTTTAGATTGTCAAAACAATGACAACAGGCAACACAACAATAGCCATCTGACAAGAATGTCCTCTCTTGAACCATAAATATATAGATCATATAATAAGGTTGAATCTTACTGGCCACATTGCACAATAAGGTTTCATCTGATTGGTTAATTATTGATACCAGAAATCCATATATGCAAGTATAAACACTTGATTTTTTTAAAGCCACTTTGAAGCAAAAATGGTAGGTAATTATTATACCATCATTATTATTATTTTTGTAAATCAATCAAAATTATACCTTTTTTTGTTATATCAGCCAAAAATATATTTTCTGGTGTGTAGCCCAATTTTAGTAATTAGTTGATGTTGCCATGAGACAAAAAATGGTTGAAAATTGCTGTATTAGACTATATCAAAACATATCAAGACTAAATATTGATAGACTGATTATTGCATAAGCCAATTAATACGGATTTGCTCTGTGAGACTTGGAATAAATTATAGGTGTTTTGGAAAAAGTTTGAACCACTGCACCCATAATCAGTGTCTGATTTCATTGGGTATGCGGTGATCAACATTACACTCAAGAAAGTATAGCTGAGCCCTGTGAGCTCCATCACACCTCTGTCTCCTTAACACCTTTTACCTAAAAAGTTAAAGAGACAAATGGAAAAGAGAATAGTCCTCTATGTTTATCGTCATGGAGTACTACTCAATAACATTTATGATAACACGTCTGAGAACATGGAGCAAGAACTCCAAAAACTGAAGAGCAGCTGGAGTCAAGACATAGTCACCCTTATATGTAATCAACTGAAATGTTAAAATCAAAGTGAAATATTTGTTTGAGGCTAACATATTTACTTAGGATTTCAAATGCAGGTTTAAAAACCAAATTCTGCATTTCAAAATATATGTTATATTTAGTTAAAAACTGTTACTAAGCCTCTCTGTCGGGAAAAGGGCCAGTATATTTCAGATCACCTGTAACAAGTCACATCAAGAGAAATAGTGAAGGATGAATAGCCACTCAGATATATTTGAAATTGTCCATTCAAAGAAGGTGTTTCCATGACTGCATGCTAATCCTATATAATAAAGAGGTAATATGCAAACTGACCATTACTCCAACACACAAGATGGCCACCCCCATGTGCACACAAGATGGCCACCACAACATGGCCTGCAGGGGAGGGCATTTGGGAGGGACAAAGTCTGCAGGGGAGGGAAGTTAGGAGCAACCAGGCAATCAAGGGAGGGCAGTTAGGGGCAATTGGGCCAGCAGGGGAGAGCAGTTAGGTATTGATCAGGCTGGCAGGGGATTGGTTAGGAGGTGATCAGGATGTCATGCAGAAGTGGTAAGGAGCAATCAGGCAGGCAGAGAGGTAGGTGAGCACTTTGGAGCCAGCAGTCCTGGAATGTGAGAGGGATAGCTGACTGTCCATTAAACAGGTAGTCGGACATCCCTCGAGGGGTCCCAGAGTGGAGAGGGTGCAGGTTGGGCTGAGGGACACACACCCCCACGCACGGATTTCATGCACCAGACCTCTAGTATTTACATAAACACTCTCCACTGACATTTAAACCACTGGTTATAAATCTGGCCCCTTCAATAACTCTGCCGCCGATAGGAAAAAATGAGAAAATACTCCCAGGACCAGACAAGCTTTTACAATGACTGAAAGCCCATAATGTTAGCAAGTGCATTTAAATAATTTAAAACATTTTCTGCCTAAAAAGAAAACTCAATAAATATCAAATATATCTAAATGTTGTTAATGCTTAAAAAAGTAAATATTTAACTATCCGTTTACAGGTAGCACTTCGTAAAACAAGAGCCAACAATGCCTGAAAGTAGCTAGAAATCCTTTTGACACTGAATGTCAGCCCTTCTCGGAGAAGAAATGGTTGAAATGGTGAACCTAGAGAGAGAATTAACTGTGTGGCCATCTTTCTTTGCCCCCTATCTATTCATCACCAAATGATATTTTAGTTTAAATAATAAATCTAGCAATATTGAAAAAACAGTAAGAGAGGAGAGGACTTTAAATTAGCTGTGTAATTCTAATAATATTAAGTAAAAATCTAGCAGGTAATAATTCTGAGAAATACCCACTCTATATATTGCTGCTCTGAACATATTAGGTATGCCAAGATTAATGCTGCTAGTGGGAACATTTTGTTTCAAGAGAATCTACAATAAGGGATAGAACTTTTATGAGAAATAAAATACTATTGGAATTATTTTGAGGATGGTTAAATATAGATATTTTAAATACACATTTAAGAGTATATTCACTACTTTGTAAAAGAAATGTTTAAATAATATAGAATAAAACTTTGTGAAAAACAAATCAACAGTTTTCTCAGGCATGAGAAAAATATGAATACATTAATACAATTTATTAAAGTGAAAAAAAAAATCCCTTTAAGTATGGTATGTACCCAAATCCTCAAGTCTTTTTCAGTGATTACATAGGCTCCAAAATTCCCATCAAATTTAACAGGAATTTGATACACACACATAAAGTATGCACTCTTAAATTTAATTATTTCTCATTTAATCATTCCCCTTCAGGATGGTCTGGCTTGGTATCAGAGAACAATGAAAATGTAGAGTACATGTCACAAACAGACTGCAAAGAATCATATGCTCTCTGATGAAAATATAATATTGAACACTTACATTTTTAAGATTCCTCATGAATATACAAGTAGAATTAGACTGTCCTCACCTTAGGGAGTCTTTTAAAGTAAATGGTTTCAATATGAAATTATTTTAATGAAGAGAGGATCAAAATAAGTTTGGAATGACAGCTAGGATTTATAGTTCCATGCTTTGTTTTAAAAGTGTGACATAGTAGCTGTAAATGTTCCCAACATTTGGGGTCAGAATGTGAGGCCAGGCAAAAGGGCAAGGATGATTCAAAACCAGTAAATTAATTTACTTTTAGCCAATTATAATTAATATCACATCAACACTGTTTATATTTCTGCTGTCATCCATATGCATTAGCACCAGGTTAATGTTCAAGCCATGAACCAAACGATTGCTTGCATAAATCTCCACTGTTGTTAGATAGCAAAGTCCATTGCCCCAGCCTTACTTCCTGAGAATAACCTTTGATCTTCAGATCAACAGTAAAATAATTACCGACTCTGGCCAAACCAGGATTAGTCATTTTGGTTCTGAGTAGCTAGCTGCACAGCTGGAAACAGATGTGCAGGTCTCCTGCGCTGATCCTAAAGGATCTTCCCCAAGAGTTTATATCATGCTTGTCATTCGTTTATCAGAGGCCAAAATGTTTCTCTTTTGTAAACGTGAGTAAAACATTCTCAGAATTTCAAACAATAACAAATCAGGGCTGAATGCAGCCAAAATGCAAAAAGGAAATCTCCCATCTGTCCAAATTAAATAGTTGTATTATCAGAAAATTAAAGCTAAAAACAGTGTGCGCGCGTGCACACACACACACACACACACACACTTATTTTAATATAGACTTTCAATAGTTTTCCCAAGGAGAAATACTATACGGGGAAATGGCAAACGTTTAAGCAAGAAGGAAATTGCAATGGAAAGCACTGTAATTGTGAAAATATCTCTTAACATATGTTAACTGCCCTGGCCAGTGTGGCTCAGGTTGGTTGGACTGTCATCCTGTGCACCAGAGGGTGGAGGGTTCCATTTTCAGTCAGGGCATCATACCCAGATCTCAGGTTCCATCCCCTATCGGACCATGTGCCAAAGGCCACCGATCAATGTTTCTCTCTCACATCTCTTTCTCTCTCTCCTCTCCTCTCCTCTCCTCTCCTCTCCTCTCCTCTTCCCTTTCTCTCTCTCTCAAATCAATTTTTAAAAATGTGTTAACATGTGAAGTTAATTCTTTTTAAAATATATTTTGTTGATTTTTTACAGAGAGGAAGGGAGAGGGATAGAGAGTTAGAAACATGGATCAGCTGCCTCCTACACACTCCCCACTGCAGATGCTCTTGATCAGAATCAAACCTGGGACCCTTCATTCCGCAGGCCAACGCTCTATCCACTGAGCCAAACCAGTCAGGGCTGAAGGTAATTTTTACTGTTAAATTTGCCTTCCTTCTTTCCCTTTTATGCATCAATATTATTAATATTATTTTTTAGGGAAAACTACCTATATAAATGCAATATCCTATGAAAAAGTGTATACTGAGTTCTGGCCCAGTTGCTCAGTTGGTTGGAGCATTGCCCTGTGCACCAAAAGGTTTTGGGTTCATTCTTCATTCGGGGCACATACAAGAGGCAATTGATTGATGTTTCTCTCGATCTCTCCCTTTCTCTCTATAAAAAATCAATAAAAACAAATCCTTAGGTAAGGATTTAAAAAATCATACTTTATGTTGATACCTTTAAATGTCATTTGCTCAGAGAAGAGCGCTGTATTCATTCATTTATTCAACAAATATTACTTAGTCCATGACATGCTAGGCAACGATCCTAGGCACTGGGAATACACGTGTGAATGAGACAGAATGTAACTCCACAGCTTCATGTGGAATTTTAAGTTCTACTGAAAAGAGGCAGGCAATAAACAAGTAAGTAAGGTTAATTTCAAGTGACGATGGATGCTGGGATAACAATAAAACCGAGTGACACGACAACTGAGAGTGGCTGGGTGTGTGGGCAGCCTGCTCTAAATGAGGTACCTGGACAAGACAGACCTCCCTGAAATTGATGTCCCCTGATGTGAGACTTAAGGATGAGAAATAATTCATGATCGGGAAACCCGGGACTAAGAGCTGTCTAGGTAGAATGAGCAGCAAGCGCAAGGGTCCTATGTAGGAAGGAGCTCGATGTATTTAGGGGCACAGAGAAAGCCAGCATCGGAGCTCAGGGAAGTTGGCAGACACGAATTTCCACTGGGCTGTGGAGGCTTTGGTAAGGAGAACAGATTTTATTTTATATATTTTTTTAGTTTTTCCAAAGCATATTTGAATCTTTTCTCCAAAGGAGCACCGGTAGCATGGAAAAGCTAGAACTTTCTCTTTTTCAAAAATTAATGAATAAGAAATAAAAATAGTATAGAGAACTATACTAACATTAAAAAAAATTAACTCAGCAGACTCTTCTTGTTTTGAAAAAGAAAGATGTAATCCAGCCAACGTACGTTCCTTGTCTCCTTAGGCTATTGTCAAACACAGGACAATCGGGAAATTTCAGGTTGGATTTCACAACTGTCAAAAACCTCTTGGGGCTGATTTTTATATTTTATTGAGTTTGGCTCCTGGATGATCTGATTTGACAGAACTGACATTACTCGGGTATCACACAGACACAGACTCAATAAATATGCAGTATTTCAGGAACTCCATTGTTTTTATTCCAGTTGTCACTGGAGCTTAGCCCCTTTCTTGCTCACTTGAGAAATGAACATTCAGAGGTCACACCTCACTTGAAGCTAGCTCATGATTGACATATTTTTTGAACTTAAGCAATATGTTTCTGAGGAAATTAATAACATTTTACTAAAGAATTAATTAAATGAATATTATTTCAAGTTAGCTTCCCAAATCTAATAAATTTATACTGGTTAAAATCCAATTCGTGTCTTGTAAAAACAACTAGAAAAATACAACATAAACCTCATGTGCAATTCCACCACCCAGAGATAGCCACAGTTAATATTTAGGAGCTCACCTTCTAAATATTAAACCTTTTTAAGTCCATCTAGTCTTTTAGTACCTATTTGTTCATATTTAACTTAGTTTTGGGGTTTCATATTCTTTTAAAGCACATAATTATTAATGATAATGGATGAGCCACAAATATATAACCAATATTACACTACCAGACCTTTAAATGGTTCTAAATATTTCCTTTTATTAAAAAAAAATATTCTGAAGCCATAAAATTTCTAGAGGAAAAAATAAACAGTAAGCTTCTTAACATTGATCTTGGCAATGATTTTTTTGGATTTGACAAAAAGCAAAGACAGCAAAAGCAAAATAAATAATTAGGAAATCAAACTAAAAAGCTTCTGCACAGCAAAGGAAATCATTAACAAAATGAAAAGGCAACCTATGGAATGGGCTGCAACTTTATGCATGATAAAAGGTTAATATCAAAAATAAGTCAATAGCAAACAACAACAACAAAACACAAAACCCACCAATCTGATTAAAAATAGGAAAAGGAACTGAATAAGCATTTTTCCAAAGAAGACATACAGATGGCCAACAGGTACATGAATATGTCTTCAACATCACTAATCATCAAGGAGATGCAAATCAAAAGCACTTTATTGCAGCATTATTTAGAACATCTGAGATAGGGAAGCAAGCTAAGTGTCCATCGATAAACAAATGGATCAAGAAGATGTGATAAAATAAATGAACATAACAAACAAACACATAAATACAAAGAACAAATTCATGCTAGCCAGATGGAAGAGGAGTTGGGTAGATGGTGGAAAAGGTGAAAGAGATTATAAAATACAAATTGCTAGTTATAAACATAGCCATGGGGATATAAAGCAAAGTATAGGGAATATAGTCAATAGTATCCTAATAACTACGTATGGTATCAGATGTGTGCTAGACTTACTGCAGTAATCACTCTGTAAGGTATAAGAATGTTGGATCATTATGTAGTGCACCTGAACCTAATATAATATTGCATGTCAAGTGTAATTGGAAAAGAAATTAATTTAAAGAACATGAGCTATCACCTCCCACTTGCTGAAATGGCTATCATCTAAAAGACAAGCAATAACAAGTACTGGCCAGGGATGTGAACAAAGGGGACCTTTGTGCACTGTTGGTAAAAATGAAAATTGGTACAGCCACTGTGGAAAAAAACTATGAAGTTTACTCAAAAAATTAAAAATAGAACTACCATATGATCCAGCAATCCATTTTGAATAGTCATCCAAAGGGAATGAAAACATTGACTCAAGAAGGTATCTGCACAATCACGTCTACTGTAGCACTATTTACAATATAGCCAAGATATGGAAACAACCTGAGTGGACACTGATGGGTGAATGGATTAAAGAAAATGTAATATACATTTATTAAAGAAAATGTGATGTATAGATAATAAAATAATGTTCAGCCATTAAAAAAGGACATCTTGAATTTACAACAACATGGAGGGACTCTGAGGGATTTTGCTTAGTGATATAAGTCAGAGAAGGGCAAACACCATATGATTTCATGGATACACAGAATGTGTGAATGAAATAAGACAACTTATAGATATAGAAAATGGATGGTTCCCAGAGGCAAGGAGTGATGGTGGAGGGTGGAAAAAAATGGGTAAGGGGGTTAAAAACTAAAATCAACTAGTAATAAAATAAATGAGTCCTGGGGGGTGTAATGTGCAGCCTGGTAACTATCCTATATAATAATACTATACAATAAAGAGGGAATATGCAAATTGACTGTCACTCTGGTCAATTTGCACCCACAGCTGAGGCTAAGTTACCATAACGAGCCTTAAGGAGCAATCAGCAGGGACCTAGGCTGTGCGCCCACCCACCTACTGCATGGGGCTTGACAGGGGACTTCAGGTCGTGCCTTCCACCTGCCCTGGCACCAGGCCAGAGGAACTCAGGCTGCACCCTCTTCCCTGGTGCCAGGCTGGGAGACCTCAGGCCATGGCCCCCACCCTGGCCCTCCCACCCAGCTGGACTTGATGGGGGCCCTCAAGGTGTGCCCTCCACCCTGGTGCTGGGCGAGGGGACCTGAGGCCATGTCCCCCACTCCAGCACCAGGCCAGGGGACCTCAGACTGTGCCCCCTGCCCTGGCGCCAGGCTGGAGGATCACAGGCCACTCCCTCTGCCCAGCAGGGCTTGATGGGGGACCTCAGGCTGTGTCCACCTGCCCTGGCACCCAGGGGACCTGAGGCTGCACCCCCCACCTGGCAGGGCTTGACATGGTGGGACCGGCCAGGTTTGGATCTAGCCCAATGAAGGTGGGCCATCCAGGTTTGGGTCTCGAGCAATTTTGAGGTGCATGTGGGTGGTTGAAGACTTGACTCTGGGTTCCATGGTGCACCCCAGACTCTGACAGGAGGAAGATTTTCATATACATTTTACTAATTTTCTTTAATCTCTGACACTTCTATTATAGAGAAAGGGCAAATAGCAATATTAAAATATTTCCTCTAATCCCCTTTTAATATGCACGAATTTCATGCACTGGGCCACTAGTAGTTAATAATACTGTATTGTATATTCGAATGTTGCTAAGAGAATAAATTTTCAAAGTTCCTCAGCACAGGACCAAAAAGTACATGTGGTGATGGATGTTAACTACACATATTGTAGTGATCATTTTGCTATGTATACAAATATCCAACCATTATGCTGTACACCTGAAACTAATATACTGTTATAAGTCAACTCTATCTCAAAAAATAAAAAAGGATTATCTGGTCAAAAATGTTGATAGCAGCAAGACTCAGAAACATGGTTTAAGAAATGTATAATATTTGGAATCAGAATGAGATCTGTTCTCTGTGGTCTGCAGGTTAGTGGTTGGTCTACGGAGAAAAAGAAGAAAGAAGAAATTTCCCAAGAGAAGTACACACAGAAAAGCTAATGGCTTCCTAGTCCTTGGTCGTTGTACCTTGAAGGAAAGGCTACATTTCTCCCATCACCAGCTATTTGAGGTAAGGCACGGTATCCTGAGAGTAATTCCTACTTAAAGTAGCTGCAGTCAGTATCTGCTGTTCGATCTTCCTATGGCCTTTAAGAAGTTGTTTCCTACACAAGTAGGAAAAAAAATTCAATAAAATAAAACACCCCAAGAATAAAACAATCTACATTGGGAAGTGGGAAGATAAATTATCAGTGAATAATAAATGTGAAGAAAATGTCTTCACAATAAGCTTATATTTTTAAAAGAGGACAATATAAGTAAATTTAAATGAGGATTTGGAGTAAAGTATATTCCCTTTTATTTTAGATAAATTGCCTAAGCCCAATTTCCTCATTTGCAAAACAAGAGTAATAAAACAATATGGAACCTTTTCCATGAAATTAAAGGAAATCAATTCTGTCTTCTAAACAATTTGTGGTATAATCCTTACATTAAAAAAAATCCTTAAATCTTAAATACATCTAAAACCTCCCACTTGTTTGCTATGAGACAAACCCCTCTTTAACCTTCTCTAAAATCTTTGCTTCATTCATGTTTAAATAAGTTTTCTTGACATATAATTTCTATACCATTAAAGTATTATTTTAGAGTGTATAATTCACAAGGTTGTTTAACCATCTCCACTAATTCCCAGAGCATTTTTAATACCCCAAAATATTCCCCATATCTATTAGATGTAATTTCCCATTCTCCCTTCCTCCAGCCCTAGTCACTCAATAATCGATTTTCTGTCTTTATGGCTTTGCCTATTCTGGATATAAATGAAATCATATACTATGTTGCTTTTTGTATCTGGCTTCCAGGTTCATCCATGGTGGAGCATGTATCATAACTTTGTTTCTTTTATCTTTATTGCTTCAGTGCTTCATTTTTCTAATTCCCTCTGGAAACCAAAGACTTCATCTGCTCTGGTCCATCTGGAGGGAACAATGGTTGCCAGCAGGTCTGGAGCTTAACTGCTTACAGATTCACTCACTGAAGAATGGCTTGACTCTCTGGGACCCAAATGCTGAGACAAAGAGCTCTGAGTAGTTATATTTTGGCAAGGCTCATCTTTAAACCAGTCAACTGAGGTTCATATCTGAGTAGCTTATCTTGGGTTCCTTCTTGGTACTAATAGTAGTCAGGGAAACAACACAGGTTATAAAAATGTCTGATTCAAGGAAGCCATATATAATAAAGATGAAATCAGGTTTGGGAGTTACATTTCCCAGGATATTTGGGGATGGATGAGTGAAGAGATGAAATAATGTGTTCAGTATAATTCATAACTGTCAGAATAGTGAGCAATAACAAAATAGATATAAAAATAATTTAAATATATGCCAATACAAAGCTTTATTTGTCAGTCAGTTTATCCAAGAAAAGCTTAGACATTCCAGAGAAATTATGAAAGTACTAGAGGCCGGATGCAGAGGACTCATGCACTGCTGGGAGCTGGGATCGCCCACTGCAGGAGCTCCACTCATCCTGGTCAGCCGAGCGGTGCTCCCACTGTGGGAGTGCACTGACCACCAGGGGGCGGTTTCTGCATGAGGGTCTGCCCCCTGGTGGTCAGTGCACGTCATAGCGACTGGTTGACCAGTCATTCTGGTCACTGGGCTTTTATTATATAGGATAGTGAAAAAAAATTGTTGCAAAGGTTTTGATTAATGGAGACTTTAACAGCATTTTCCCCTAAAAAACATTGGGGAAAACTCCTAGTTACTTTTTTTCTAAGAAAGTGTAGAGTTGTGTGAGATGGAATAGAAATGAAGGCAAGATAAATTCATTAATGAAATGGATAAATAAGTGGTGGTGTATTTGTGCAATGGATATTCTATATAGTTATAGCAGTTAAAATGTATTAATTACAATCACAGGGAGCAATAGATTAGACTGTATATTCAAAAATATACTGTTGAACAAAAAGTCACAAATATATAATATTCTATTTATACAAAATTTAACAAAACCAAATACCATAGTTTATTAAGATACATACATGCACACACACACACAAGATGGGAGAAAGCAAGTGAATTTAGCATAATGGTTATTAATAGGTCAAGGTGAGGAATGATTTTGAAAGAGAGTTAATAATATAGTAAGTATATAAGGAACTGCTAGAGGATGAAGTTCTATTCTTTCACTTTAGTTGTAGCCATATGAATATATACTTTTTGTGTTTAAATTATATGTGCATTTTCATTCACTTTTACACACACACACACATATATTACTTCCCAAACAAATGAAAAGAGAGAGGGAGAGAGAGAATATGGGAATGAATTCTATTTTTTTTCTTTTTGATTTACAAAAAAAAAAAAACAAACAAGACAAGTGTTTCAGATTTGCTATACCTTTTCTATACTGATAACTGGCCAACATTTATACATTGACAAAGACATGTGGAGTGGGTAGTGGAGAACACATTTTATGGAACTTTCAAGATAAAAATAATGCTTTGAAAAAGAAAGAGAATTTTGAAAAATGTATTTTAGAAAATATTTATTGAATGATTTTGTAGTAAAAAATAATTTGCTTACCTATAAAAATTATATATGTAAAGATTTTAAAAAAAACTTGCGAAAAAATTTGTTTAAGTAAATTTGCTAAAATTGTTAAAATGATAGAACTTCAAAATAGTTTGTAAGAAAAGTGATTGACATCATAAAGATGAAAATTGTGGATCTATATACCATTTTGATTTATCTTTTCTACCTGACAACTTCCACACCAAACTTGAAAAAAAAATCTTGAAATCAGAACAGATTTTCAGATCACACACATTATTAAACAAAAATTTAAAAAATAAAACATTAAATGACATTGCACTCACTGCAATATTAAAATTCATACATCAGTTTCTACCATTAGTAAAGATAAATTTAAATTCATTAAAATATTTACTTAAAATAATATATTTAAAATTTATCAACGTATTTAAAAACTTATTTTAAACTTATCATTTTGTTACATTATAAATGTATATTGTGTGCACTGTGTAATGGTTATTGTCTCCAATTCCAGTTATTTAAATATGTCATTTTTATATAAATAATACAATATATCGTGTTCATGTTACAGAATTATAATGATAAGTACATAATTTCTAAAAGTTTTGAGACTGATGGTCTAAAATTCTTTCTAATATCACAGGAAACATTAACTTTGGATTTCTTGCCCTTGACCAGACACATGTGATGAGAGGGCCAATATTAGTCAACAGGTTAATTATATAAGTACTAGAGAGCCAGTGCATGAATTCATGCATGGGTGAGGTCCCTCAGTCTGGCTGTTGATCAGGACCAATCAGGGCAGTCTCTCCAAGTCTGGGGGGAGGCACTGTGGGAAGTTGGCCAGCCAAGGGGAGGGACCACAGGAGGTTGGCTGTGGGAGCACACTGACCACAAGGGGGCAGCTCCTGCATTGAGCTTCTGTGCCCTGGTGGTCAGTGCACATCATAGTGACCGGTTGACTGGTCATTCAGTCAAACTAGTCATAACAGTCACTTAGGCTTATACACACACACACACACACACACACACACACTAGGGGCATAGTGCACAAAAATTTGTGCACTGGGGGGGGGGGGCTCAGCCTAGTCTGTGCCCTCTCCCAGTCTGAGACCACTCAGGGGATGTCTACCTGCTGGCTTAGTACCACTCCCCAGGGGGTCGGGCCTAAGCTGGCAGTCAGACATCCCTCTGGCAGCCCAGGAGACCTCAGGGGATGTCCACTTGCCAGCGGGGAACAGGCTTAAGCTGCAGTCGGACATCCTTAGTGCTGCTGAGGAGGCAGGAGAGGCTCCCACCATCACCATTGTACTGGCAGCTATCAGCCTGGCTTGTGGCTGAGCAAAGCTCCCCTGTAGAAGCGCACTGATCACCAGGGGGTAACTCCTGCATTGAGCATCTGCCCCCTGGTGGTCAGTATGTGTCATAGTGATCAGTCATTCCCAGGGGTTCTGCTATTAGGGTCAATTTGCATATTACCCTTTTATGATATAGGATAAAGGCCTGGTGCATGGATGGGGGCTGGCTGGTTTGCCCTGAAGGGTGTCTGCATCAGGTTGGGGGTCCTTCTGGGGTGCCTGGCCAGCCTGGGTGAGGGGCTGAGGGCTGTTTTTGGATTGGCCACGGCCCCTTTAGGGTGGGGGACCCTGCTGGGGAGCCTGCCAGCCTGGGTGAGGGGCTGATGACTGTTTGCAGGCTTGCCACAGCCCCTTCAGGGTGGAGGGGTCCTGCTGGGGTGCCTGGCAAGTCTGGGTGAGGGGCTGATGGCTGTTTGCAGGCTGGCCAATACCTCCAGTGACCCAAGCTCCCAGCAAGCCTGGCTGGAAGCAGGTATCTGGGGTTTATTTATCTTCCATAATTGAAACTTTGTTGCCTTGAGTGGAGGCCACAGTCAGCCAAGGCAGGCGGAAACCTTAGCTTCCTCCATCACTGGGGCAACCAAGGCTCCTGTTTGCTCTAGCTCTGTGGCTGCCGGCCACCATCTTGGTTGGGTTAATTTGTCACTCTGATTGGCTGGTGGGTGTGGCTTGGGATGTAGTGGAGTGATGCAATTAGCATAGTACTGTTTTATTAGTGTATATAAAGTTTCATAGGCTTTGGTATACAAATCAGTGTGCTTATATCATCTTTTTGTGGTAATTGTTTTGAAGGTTCATATAATTTGATTCTTTCTTTAACCTGAGTTTCTAATCATTTGCATAGAATTTCCAAAGGCTTCCTGATTTTTCAATATTCAACATACCAATCATTAAATAGTATATTATACAGACTGTATGAGTGATGCAATTTCTAAACAGAAAGGAAATGAATTTAGAAGAATGACGACTTTCTTATATATGAACTGTACAACTATGGTTTTAGGCCCTTTGTAGTTTCAAACCTTACAAAAATTCTTTACATCTGTGAACATGAAACATCTTTCATTTTTTCTGGAAAATGCTTTGAGAGTCATCAGACAACTATTGTATGAAATATCCCTCGTCTTCCTCAGACTTAGGCCATCTTTCTTCTGGTCTTTCTCTCCATATTGTGTAAGTTTCATTATATTTTAAAATATTATTTTTATTACAATATTTTTAAGGTTTATATGTTTGTCAATCAGTAAACTCTAAATCCTTGAGGACAGACATTGTGTCTTATTACCTCAACTTGTAAGAGATAATCCAAGAATGATTTTTGAATGAACAAATTATTCATATACTAATTATTCCTTAGATCAGTGTTTCACAAGTGTTAAAAAGAACAACACTTCCATAAAAGTGTCTCTGATGAAAAGAGCTCCATTGCCAAATGTTCTTGTGTGACATATATTACTATATTTCCCTACTAGAATTTCAAAATGCACATCAGTCTGTTAAAAGGCTCTGATAATTTTTACAGTAAATAAACTTGTTTAAAATTCTTTAACACAGTCTTTCCCAAATATATAAGTAGAATTCAACCCCTCCTTTTTTCTCTGGAACACTTATAAATGTCCTGTGGAAGTGGTTTTGCATGCAATAATACTTTAAGAAATGCTATTTTATAACATTTCTGTTGTTAAATGTGCATGCAGAGAAAGCAATCAAGGGGAAGAGCTGTAATTATTCTTAAGTAATTTAGTGGGCTGTCTGCAGCTAAAGTGAAGGAAATGAATTCTAAATAGTTAAATTATTTACCCATGTAAAACTATGTCATATGTTTATATTAAAAACATATGTTCTAAATTGAGAGGTAAATTTTATTTCATGTACATTTGTAGGGGGGGAAATTTTGTAGTTTCACTTGTATGAAAAATGACCATAATATAAAAACTAAAATATGCTGTTTTAAATTAATTAAAGCAACAGAACTCATAAATTAAGCACAATAATTGTATGTGTTAGCCTCTATAGTGTCAGCCTTGAGAATCTTCATATTTAAAACCACGTTGTTAAATATCTCTAGGGATAATACACCAATCACAAAAGAAGCTCATTCTCATCTTTTTATTTTTGACTTCAAAGAGCATTACAAATTTGACCACTAATTTCATTCTTCAAATTTAAATTTCAATTCTCTTATTCTATTTTTCTGAAGAAAATCTGCTCTTAAAGAGTATAAAATAATTCTGTCAAAGTTACTGAAAAGGACTTCATTAGGTAAATGAAAATAGTCTTTAATTGAAAAGACTATTCATCTTGAAATATAATTTATAATTTAAAAATAAGTCTCGTTCCTTCATATAATATACATAGTAGGATTCAAATGAATTTATTAATAAATATGTTAGTTATTTGTAATGCTCCAAAAATCACATATTTTATTAACTCAAAGAAATTATTTTTAAAAAATCCTGAAATATAATTTATAATTTAAAAATAAGTCTTGAAATATAATTTATAATTTAAAAATAAGTCTCGTTCCTTCATATAATATACATAGTAGGATTCAAATGAATTTATTAATAAATATGTTAGTTATTTGTAATGCTCCAAAAATCACATATTTTATTAACTCAAAGAAATTATTTTTAAAAAATCCTTTTAGAAGAAAATACTGAAATAAATTACAAATAAAAGGTTATCTTTAATTATTCCTTCAAAAAGTATTGGTTATGTATATAATTAAGTAGAATGAATATCAAGTGAGATTAATTATTACAGTATATTTGTGGATAGTGACCCAATTTAAAGAATGACTTTTTTTTAGTACCAAAGATATTATTTGATGGATTTTTTTTACACAGAAAAACAATGTCATTTCATTCAATCTCAAACATGTGACTTACAGGGAGAAGAGTGAGGGAGGCAGAAATAAACACAAAAACTTAAGAATCTGACCCATAATGCTTTGGAACTCTTTATGCTACAGATTGGGACTCATTCCAAATGTGTTAAAATAGATTCTGCAGACTCTTAACTCTCTACTCCCATAGAAACCTTCGACATTACAAAGAGAAAGTAATTTTTAATTTTCTGTATATCTTACTCTGTTCCTTGGGAGAAGAGGTCAAAGGGAAGAAATCTACTTATAGTCAAAGAGGCATCAGAACCAAGAAGGACATTTCTAACAATAAGGAAAGAATTACGTTATTTTGCCCTTCTTAATGATTAAATTACCTGATATCAATACAGGATCACATAAGACTGATTATGAAATCATTAAGAGTTAGGAGGAAGTACCAGGCACTCTGTTATCTTTGAACTATCGCTAAGGAAATCTGTAACAGAAGGAGGAAGTGGGGGGTGGGGGAGGGGAAACCATAGGACAAGAAAGAGAAAAATTACTCTAATTTTGTACAGACTTTTGGACCACACACTTTAGCTTTTTGAAAACTACTTTCCACATAGCTTTCTTCCCTGTGCAAATGTCATTAATAATACATTTATATTATTAATACAACTATAGATTGGGACTGCAGTAGGGTATTTAACAAAGTGAAGTTTATGAGTGAAGAAAAGGGGGATGAAGTTATTTATAAATGCTGGGAAATGCCAAGTTCTTTTCAAACATAATGGAGCCCATACATTTATTTTAATCCTTAGATTGTTAGCTTTTTTTGAATTATTTATAAATGGTGTTTACTCATTTTTTAAATAAAACCCATAGCTACTTCCTATTTCTATATACACAGTATTTATTATCATTGTGAAAATTTCAACAATTTAGAGAGTTTGACTTAAGTCAAACAAATAAGTTTCACATTTTTAAATTTAAAAGACTGATGAGCTCAATCATACTATATATTCATTTATATACATTTACACACAGTTACACTAGTAAAATGTACAAATGACTATAAATCATGCCAAAATAGAATGCCCTGTAGCATATATTGCATTGTCTATGATCTATGTAGCATGACCCTGTTTAAAAAAACTCTAGTTGCACAAAGGAAAAATGTTAACCTATCTGAGAAATATTCTATTGACTTAAAATGTCATTCTATTATCTAGCCTTTTCTGTTTTGAAGAGTGTCAGGCATCACTGCAAAAGAGAAGCTTAAATCAAACTTGGTAAATGGACCAAATATTCACACCTGGGAAGGGAATGAGTAAGTAGTTCACTGAATCCCAAAGGAGGACCAGAGAGAGAGCAAGTGTTTACCAGAAGCTGTGGGGGATACTGAAATAAGAGACATTTAAGGAGTCAATAATTGAGCTGGAAACAGAGTTTAGTATCGAAATTAGGTAACTAAAAGGCATATTAGAATGAGGAAGCATAGAAACTGAGTTGGAAAAGTATATAGGGGCTGTGAAGGTTCATCCAATCTGGGTACTGTCCAAGGCTGGCTTTTTTTTTTTTTAATCTTTATTGTTCATATTATTAAGTTGTTCCTCTTTTTTCCCCCCATAGCTCTCCTCCACCCGGTTCCCACCACATCCTCTGCTCTGTCCTCGTCCAAGGCTGGCTTCAAAGCATTTATTCAGGGGCGACCTATTCATAATCTGGCATATAAATGACTGACAGCTCTGACTGCCTCATTTGACATTCTCCTTTCAGATTTACATGTGTGTGTTATTTTTCAGCAAACTAAATTTAAACAATTTAAGTAATGAGATTGTCTCTCCTCGTCCTTATCCATTTAAAGAACAAAACAATGTATCAGAAGAACTTGCCTCCAGATTTAGTGTTTGTACTCATTTTCTATGGTTGCCATAACAAATTTAACAGCTTACCATAACACAAATTTGCTATCTACCACTTTTGTAAGTCAAAGTCTCCATATTCCATGTTTTTCATAGGCTATCATCACAGTGTCAGCATAATAGACTCTTAACAAAAAGTTCTAGGGAAGAGTGTGCTTCTAGGGTCATTCAGGTTGCTGGCAGGTTATTCAGGGTGTTCCTTGCGGTTGTAGGACTGAGTTTCCCATTTCTTTGCTGGTTGTCTACTGGTGATTATTCTCAGCTTCCAGAGGCCATCCATAGTCTCCAGCTGGAGTTCAGGTGATTGCACTGGGCCCACCCAGGTAGTCCAAACTATTGTCCCTATTTTAAAGTCACCTTACTAGCAATCTTAATTTCATCTGCAAATTCCCTAAATAGTAGTGCCTCAGTTAGTGTTTGATTAAATAACCAGGGAAGGGAAGCTTAGTTCAGAGTGGGAGCACCTTTATAATTCTGCCTATAATAGTTTTATTACCCAAAAATTGTGTGATCCCGTACAGAGAAGGCATCTCCCATTAGATAGTTTCCCACTGTAATATTAAAAAACTGGGGCAACTAAATGTTAACGTTCTTTCCAGCTCTGTGTTTATATCTAAAATCTTCTGATCTTAGCACAGTGACAAGCATTCAGTTAGTATAAAATTAATATTTGAAATTAAATAAATGGCTCTCCTTGTTGAATACTGACCTTGTCTCATTTTTTGTTTAAAAAACTATATCATATTAATAAGAGTGTATATAAATTCTTATATTTTATTATATATAAGTAAAAACTTATATAACATTTTAACAGGCTTAAAAATAAATAAAGGAAAACTCCAGTGACACATTCTCTACCCTGGGACTATCTTACAGAATTGGCAAATCCTGCTGTTTACATTGTCCAATGCTGCAGCTCTGGCTTTAAATAATATACTTATACTCCTCTATTTTGATGTAGAACATACCTATTGCTTAGTCACAATAAAAGATGAGGAATTTACCAAAATTACACTCCATTACCCTTCTTCACTTACATCCCAAGTGCATTGGTGACTGTGGCAAATTATAATTTCTAAGATAAGATCTCCCATTCCTCATCTTACAATGTGATGTTGATCTCTCCTCTCATCAAGATGTGGAATGCTTGTTCCCCCTGCTTGAATCTCATACGCTTATAAAACAGCAGAAGTGATGTTATTCGACTTTCAAGGGTAAGTCATAAAAAATCAATATAGCTTTCTCATCTTTCTCTTGGGATGTTCATTCTTGGAGCCCAGCCACTGTGCTCTAAAGAAACCCAGATTACAAGGAGAGGCCATGTGTAGGTGTTTCCAGGCAACAGGCCCCACTGAGGACCTAGCTGACAGCCAGGATCAACCACCAGACATGTGAGGAAGCCTTAAAGAAGACTCTAGACCCAGCCACCATCTGACTGTAGCCACATGAGACACCCAGAGAGGAGTTGAGCCAGATCAATCCTCAGAACCACGAGGGATAATAATAGCATGATTACTGTTGTTTTAAGCTACTAGATTTGGGGCTGGCAATAGATAACTGAAACAGTTCTATACATATTGTATATTAAATTTTATTGTCTTGGCATTTTGGTCAGAAATTCAATTATAGTTTGACTTGATGAATGGTTTGCTTTACTATATAAAATTTTAAAAATAGTAACACTTCTGGTTAAGATGGCAGAGTAGGTAAATGCTGTATTTATCTTCTCCCACAACCACATCAAACTTACAAATAAATCATAAAACAACCACCCTTGAGAACCACCTAAAAATTAGCTGAACAGAACTCTTATAACTAAGAATATAAAGAAGCCATGTTGAGACTGGTAGGAAGGGCAGAGACTCAAAATGAACTGGTGCAACACCCATGTGTAGAAGAAAGAACTGGGAAGAATATCTGGTTCCCCCCGAAGAACAAAAGATTCCATTCCCACACTGAGCTCCTGATCCCACAGCACCAGTGCTGGAAAAAGAAGCCCTCACAACATCTGACTGTGAAAAGCCGTGGGAATTCCATCCCTGTAAGACCAAAGGCTGCTATAGACTGAGTTGTCCTCTTAAGGGGCCTAGCCAAAAATCGCTGGACCACAAACACTTGCCCTGAGCTCCAGCAAAGGAATAGCAGCTTTAAGAGCACTGGGATCATACAGGGAGGACTGAATTGTCTGGTTTCAAGGTATATCTGGGACAGCAATGCTCACAGGCACCTTTTTCCTTTGTTGAGCCCCCACACACAGCTGGCAGGTGTGCATCACACCCATTGACTTGGCTAACCCCACTCACCTCACCCTAAGATTAAACTATTAAGACCTTTGTACTAAGTACCTGTAACCCTAAGGGGAATGTCCCAAACACCAAGATCTGATATATTCTCTACTAAAGATTTTAGCTCCTTTTCGTTTTCTTGGTCCTAATCAGCTATCATTCTTCTTTTATGTGAAAACATCCTATTTTTATAGTGCTCTTATTCATTTTGCTTATGTAATTTTACTTTCACTAAGGCTACCATACACAGAAAATATTCTAAAACATCCTATATAATAAAAGCCTAATACTTTAAGTGTCTAGTCATCTAGTCGTTCAATCAAAGTGTAATGACAGTTGAACATCCCTCTCACAATCTGGGACCACTGGCTCCAAACTGCTCGCCTGCCTGCCTGATCACCCCTATCTGCCCCTCTTCTGGCCTGGTCACCCCTAACTGCCCCCCCTGCCAGCATAGTTACCCCTACTGCCCCCCATGCTGGCCTAGGTGCCTCCAACTGCCCCCCTGCCAGCATGGTTGCCCCTCACTGCCCACCCCTGCTGCCCTAGTCGGCCCCAGTTGCCCCCCCTGCTGGCCTGGTTGCCCCACAAAGCCTGCTGCTCTGTCATTTGGTCGCCCCTCACTAACCCCTCTGCCGGCCTGGTCACCCTGCGCAGCCTGTTCGGTTGTCTGTTTGGTCGCGATGGTTGCTTAGGCTTTTACATCTATAGATATATATTATAGATATAAAAGCTTAAGCAACTGGCCAACCGGCCAACCATTTGACCGTCTGACTGGTAGTTATGATGCTCACTGACCATGAGGGGGCAGATGCTCAACACAGGAGCTGTTCAGCAACAGGGACTTTGCAGAGTGCCCTTTCTCACTCCAGGACTCCTTGGGGGATGTTGGACTACCAGTTTCGGCCTGATCCCCACAGGTGAGGCCAAGGGACTTCACCTGCCAGAGAGACCCTGCTCACTCCAGAGATGTCCTTCGAGCCTCGGAAACACCCCAGGTGCAGCCAACCAGGGAAGTTGGCTCCAGGGCGTGTCTGGCCCAGCTCACCTAGTCCAGTCCTGCTGGCCACCTTACAGTTAATTTACTTTCAATGTGCAGGAATCCATGCACCAGGCCTCTAGTGTGTGTGTATGTGTGTGTGTGTATACAGGTAGTCCTTGGGCTAAGTCTGACTCAATGTACGTCATTTTGTGGTTACATCACCCTCTCCTACTTATTTATAAAAAAAAAGTTCCATCATTTTGACATATGTACATATGTGCCTTATGTTTTTTATTATTTACTGTATTTACCACAAGTAAATGTCAGGAATTGTTATCTTTCTTTAAAATTTTTTTGTCTGTTTTACTGTTTCATTTCACTACTACTGTGCATGTGCTCCATGTGAGTGATGTAGGTACTTATGTAGGTGGGTTCTGACCTATGGCAAAAAATCGTATTATGTCGTATCATAGGAACAGATCTCTGATGTAACCCAAGGATCTACTGTGTGTGTGTATATATCTAGATAGATAGATAGATAGATAGATAGATAGATAGATAGATAGATAGATATTTTTAATAAATTTTGCTTTTCTGCTTTCTTGATAATAGAATTTTAAGTTGAAAATGTGGTGTTTGTTTTTAAAGAAACTAAATTTATTGCTCTATTTTTCTTTTCCTGGTATTTAATTGTATCTTTGACTCATTGACACATTTATAATTAATTTTCATATAATCTGCTTCTTGTGTTTAATCTAGTCCTCTAAAAGAGTTTGCAACTTTTTTCCTCTTTTTTAGGATTTTTGCTTTTTTTAACATGAGGTATTCATGTGTAGGTATTTCTTAGCTCATCCCTTTTGGCAAATGTGGGTACTTTCAATTTGAAGAATTGTGCCTTGCTGTAGCTTGGGGAAATTTTCTTTTATTATTTAACTAGTGGCCCATTGCATGTAGTAGGCTGCCCGCTGCTTTATGGGAGCGGTTGGGAGGGTGCCATGCCGCTTCCAGGGAGCCAGGAGGGACCCTGCACTAATTCTGCAGGAGGCAGGAGAGACTTGCACTGATTCCACAGGAGGCGGGAAGGAAGCCACGCCACTTCTGTGGGAGGCGGGAAGGACCCACGCTGATTCCACTGGAGCTGGGAGGGAGCCACTGCTGCTGTCCGCGGGAGTGGGCGGTGGACCTAGAGGTGCTCCAGGCATCTCCTGGTGACCAGTTGCACATGCAGTCCCACCCCTCGCTAAGCGCAGCCCCCACCACCTGCAGTTGTTACTGTGACACCATAATGGACAATTTGCATATTATCTCTCTCTCTCTCTCTCTCTCTCTCTCTCTCTCTCTCTCTCTCTTTATATATATATATATATATATATATATATATATATATATATATATATATATATATATATAAAAGTTAGTTTCTTCCACATTTTTGTCTCTTTTCCTCTGCTTTGGGACATCTTTTCAAATACCTGCTAGATCTATCTTTCATGACACCATATTTTTTTTCATGTACCTTTCATACTTGTCTTTAGCACTGCATTATGGGAAAGGTCCTTGTTTTTATGTTACAGACCACCAGTTTGTTTTTTTAACCTAACCCAGTTTATTTTTTGGTCCTTCATTATATTTATTTCAATTAAAAATATTTATTTCTTATAATTTATGTCTTAATTTCTAACTGTTCTTCTTTAGTCACAATCTATTCTCTATAGAGTAGTCTCTCAAATCTCTATGAATATTTCCACTGTTTCTCAAGTGAATTATTTCCCCAGGGCCCAACCTGACGAGGGCTAATCGGGTCAGGCCCAATCTGACAGGAACTAATCGGGTCAGACCCAACCTGATGGGGGCTGATTAGGCCAGGCCAGCTAAGGGAGTGGTCGAGGGTGGTTGGTGGGCTGACCCTGTCCCTGATTGAGGTGGAAGGGCTGATCCAGGCAGGGCCAGAGGGGGGAGTGGCTGCAGGTGGTTGGTGGGCCAACACCGAACTCATGGTTGAACTCCTGGTCCCGGGGACAATTTGCATATTGACCTTTTATTATATAGGATGTAAAGATACTTTTGCTTGTTACAGTACAGAGGGTTGCTACTGACAGTAAGTATAGGTCAGGAATATTGCTAAATATCCTACAATTCACAGGAAATCACACTAAAAGAAAAAATTATCCATAACAAAAGGTCAAAATTGGGAATCTTTGGGACACACCTGTTAGAAATTTAAAATTTTACTTGTTCCATGTATCCCTTTTGATTCCTCTGGAGTTAGTGGATATATTTTCTTCTTTCTGGTATGTGTGTTTCTCCTTTAAATATGTGTTGACCTTAGTTCATATTTATATCAAAAAAAAAATTAAAAATACAAAGTTAATTCATGGATTTTTCTCTCTTTTATTATTTAACTAGTGGCCCATTGCACATAGTAGGCTGCCCACTGCTTTCACGGGAGCTTTCATGGGAGTTTCTTCCTTAAATGAGAAAGTCAACTATTGGTTTCTCTCAGACACGGGTAATGTTAACCCGTCAATACCACTGTGATGAGCTTGGGTATGGAGCAGGCAGGCTAGGGATCCCTTCAATTATCAAATGAAAAAGACTTTTACTGTTAGGATAAAGTAATTTACTGTATTTCACACCCAGTTGGAACTTATTTTTTCTTCTCTCTTTCTCTTAAAACATTTCCCAGTGTTTGATTTAAAGATTTGGAGTTCCTTCTCTACTTCTCTTTGAAACCCAAAGTCATTCTAGAATATCTTTCCAGACAGGTTTTAGGTTCTAGCTTGAAGGAAAATATTATTGCTGTCAATCACATTTTTTGCATACATGACAGTGGAGGAGGGAAAAGGAGTAGGTCTTTCCAGGCCCAGCTATTCCTATAGCAGTGATTTAATTAATTAATTTTCCTGATGATTCCCAGGTCCCTCTCCTACTCCTTGTATTGTCACTGAACTTAGAGTTTCTCATGGGCTCCATTGGGATTGATTGCTCTCACTTCTGGGATCTTGGCTTGGATTCTTTGACTCTGTTTTCTCCATTAATTCCACCCCACCTGTTTTTTAGCTTCTAGGGTTTGTTTAAACTTTCGGGTCTACTGGTAGCTCCATTTCCTGTTTTCCAACACTATCGTGTTTTTATTATTTTAAATGTTTGTCCTAAACATTTCAGTTGTCCATGGGTAGGGGGAGAGGTAAACATGTAAACCAGAAGCTCCCCTGAATCAATGATAGACCTCAGCTTCACTACGTATTTGTCATGTTTATTGTCAAACATCATGTATTTGGTCATGTTCCCCAGAAACATGTCCTTAGACAATGATTCCTGTGCAAATGATTTATTGAGGAAATTCTGCTAGGGAACACTAGTACGAGAGTAGGGAGGCTGGGAGGAAAGATACCAAGTGTGATAGGAAGAATAACATATTCCCTCCAGAAAAATGTCACATTTTAATCATGGCAAAAAGAGTCCTACCTTTGTGATTAAGTTAAGGATCTTGAGATAGATTATACTGGTTATCCAGGTGGGCCAAATATATTCACAAGAACCCTTAAAAGTGAAAGAGGGAGTCAGGAGTGTCAAGAACTAAGATTTGAAAATACTGCCTTGCTGGCTTTGAAGCTGAAGGAAAGGCCCACAAGCCAAGAAATAAAGAGAACTTCTAGAACATAGAAAAGAGAAGGAAACAAGTCTCTCTTAGAACCTCCAGAAAAACCACAGAACTACCAACATTTTATTAGCTCAAAGTGACCAATTCTGGACATCTGATTTTCAGTTTGTATAGTTTTAAGCCACTGAGTTTGTGGTAATTTATTTTAATTGCAATAGGAAATGAACACATCAAGCAAGGGCAAAAATCCATCAAAAAGCATCTTGGCCTGACTCCATAGGAGCACTCTGGGGTGCCAGGACTGCCTCAGGTGTTCCCGTCTGAGGCAAGGGGCCCATCACCTGGATACTGCATACCTGCCCTATTGATTGTTACTTATAGGTAACTACCCAGGTTTTTTTGACTTTCAGTCTGAGTTGAGCAAACACCAAAGTGTACACAGCGTCCTTGAAATAACAGGTATAATACTACACATATATACAATCTTCAGAAAGCTTTCAGTCTCATACTATAAGACAGATATAGAATATCTTAAATATAAGGTACACATATATTTCATAAATATAAAATATATCTAATGCATTAAATATATAAAATACATTGACCCTCATTAGGATAAAGCTGATAAAAACACAATTTTATAGTTAGATCATTAAAGGTAAATTGGCTCAAGAGATATCATGTTTGGTTAAATAATTACCTTGAAAATATGGGATAGTGAAATATCTAATCTAGGCAACATATTCCTTCCCACCAACACACTCTTCCTGATTCTACAAAGAGGTTTCCATCAGCCTTTATAGAAAAGGTATATTATGTATCATCTTCACCGTATGAAAAAGTAATTGTCCACATCATCAAACCAACTTGGTACTTAAAACGTGTAAAGATTTAACCAGCTGCTAAACCTTAAAAGTTACATTTCTTTGATTTATAAGGATTTTATTTTCAAATCTTCAAAATTTAACCTTAAATCTAAAAAAGCTATATTTGATTTCCCTGAAGTTAGACTTCAGATTTCAGAGTACAATTAAAGTTTTAGTGTCCTAACAAATGTATACAAATCAGATCTAGAGCTCTGGTTTGTCAGTTCAATCAGATATGCTGAAATCCAGGTGAGGAAAATTATATTTAAGTTAAATGGTTCACTTTTTGTTGAACCAGAACTACTCCAGTCCAAAATGTAAAACCTTAATCATATGGCCCAATTATCAACATCTTATTGCTCTTTCTTCTGTTGCTTTTTATACTCTTCAGCATATGCAATATTTTTCCTGGCTAATATAAAGACTGCTAAGGCATATGCTTTTATTGTACCCCCTTGTCGTTGGTTTTATGTAGGGTACAACATTTTTAACCAAGTCTCAATTGTTATCATCATTGCTGTTGCTTTAGAGATTTAATGTTATTGCTCCTGCTGATGTTGTTTCTGTTATAGACAATATCAGATGATATGTTAATTTCTTAGATCTCTATAAGAAACCATTCTGTCAGGTGTTCAAGGCCAGTGTTACAGGGAATAAGTCCTTCACAGTTGATCCCTGGACAAGGGAAGTACAGTAGGTAGCTCCAGATGATCACCAATACAAAAGTATCTTCTTCACTGAATAGTTTCTGTAATTCCTGTTGTCAAATTAATCTCTCAAATCATAGCTACAGTTTACATCTACAAATTGAATTTTTAACCTGTTGAAACTTAAATATATTTCTTGCACTCAGATGAGACACTAAACTAGTGACATCGCCCTTCTGACTTCCTGGACATAAATTTAATAAGAGTAGAACAAACAAAAAATGGTACCCAGTAGTTTATGGTATTGGGTTGCTTAAGTAGTACAGAAAATAAATAAAAGGAGTTTTCATATCAGTAACTCATGCAGGTCTAAACTGGACTTTTGAGGTAGATGAGCCTTCCAGATACCTGGGAGAGAAGTGACCAGAATCAATACGAAATTCTAAGAAAAAAAATATTCTGAAAGAGGGATGGGGACAGATGAAAAGCAATGTAGTCTTTCTATTCCTCCATATTTCGCAAGATCAGCCCTTGAAGAATAAAATACACAAATAATCTTCTAATATATTTTATTCATCGTAATATACTTCTTTGGGAACATGTCCAGTTATAAGGATTTGTTAAATGATTGCTCAAGTGTCTCTCGCCAGAGAAGAATTATCCAATTTTGTAAAACAAATAACCTTATGTTAATTAGAATGTATAAGAAACAATGGCTAACAGCTACACAGATACTCAGAAAACAAAATATATCAGTGGTAGGAGACAATATCTAGGTGTCAGGACCCTTCTACTATGTAATTAAACTAGAAACTACTCTTTTTCTTTGTCACTAAGCAATTGTTCCCTTGACACAAAGTAAGTGAAGGATTTTTTTTTTATTCTTGGGAAAAATATTGTTTCATATTGACTATGTGGGAGAGAGCCTGCAACAGAAATGGACCAGTTGTTCTTAAATGCCATGAGGACTAAGGGGAAAGAAAGTACCTGATACAGTACTATGTACTTATTGTCTGCAAAATTAAAGAAAAACACATTGTGAAAATAATTCCCATGGCAAGTCAATGCTACTTGTTTGAAGAATATAATAATTACCTTTGTGATTTAATAACCCCATTAAAATTATTTGACATGGACAGCAAAAATAATTTTGGCTCTTTTCTCTTCCATCATAATTTAATGTGGGATATGATCTTAAAAGTAGATCCTGAGTTTAACCCCTATGGGAAAATAAACATATGAGAGATTCTGTGTGTCTACCAGTACAGTCATTCTAGAAATAAGCTGTAGAATACAGATCTCTGCAGTTGTCTAAAACTAACATTTCTGAGAAACCAGAGCATGATGAGATCCACACTCAGGGTTCTGGGAGTGTGTTCCACTACTAAAAAAGAAAAAAAAACAAAAGAGTACTTGGAACAAAAATTGCACCTTATGTTTATAGCTCTGTATCAGTAAGTTAAATCCACAGTAATATTGTGTAACAACCAACCACAGAAATCTCAACAGCATATAGAAAGAAGCATTTATTTACTCACAAGTCTTCCCCTAATCTAAGTTGGCCAAGACTTGGCAGCTCTATTGATGTGACTAAGCTCTTTCATATGTGTGTGGGTCCTTAGCTCCAAGAGTGTCTCATTCTTCTCCTAGAACAGCAAGCTAACCTAATGATATCCCTACGGTCCTGGCAGAGGTGCAACAGAGAAAGCTCAATCATACACATTCTTTTCAATGCTCTCTTCATATCACACCCACAAAATTTTCATTAGACTAAGCAAATTATGTGGTCAAATTCAAAGGTAAGGAGAAATATATTCCAGCTTTTTACTGAGAGAAAACTTCAAAGATCAATGATAAAGGATGTAGATGTAAGAAAGGGTGACTGATTCTATGAATACAGTCTACCATACCCCCTACTGTAGCTACAGAGGAATTGGCTCCAACTTCTATGGTTTTCATCTTCTATGGTTTTTATGGGCCCCAAGAGCCATCCCATTTTTTATTGGTGATTTTCATTTGCTTTTAAACACATATTTATCACTTAATCATCTTACACAAACCATTCACAATTAATTTAAATATAATCAAACTTTTCTTTATCCATAAAGACGTAACTTAGGTAATGTTAGGTTGCCAGAGGAGGAATGTGGGAGGCAGGAAATGGTGAGGGATTATGAATTTATTTGATCATCCGCACACCAGGTGGCTGAACCTGGATGGCTCCAGCACCTAATGATGGGAGTCAGCGGCTTTTAAAGTTGTATTTTTTTTTGGGGGGGGGGGCTTTTTCTGGGCGGAGACTTCTTTGTGCATACCCCGAAGGGAGATAATGGATGTGGTCACCACAAGTGAAATGTGGTCTTCAGCAAAGAAATGTCCACAGTGAAATGGCCTGAAAAGCCAGTTCCTGGGGGAGGGGTATCAATTCCATTGCTTGATCAAACCTAACAGATAACACCTCTTCAAACTGCCTATTTGGGGGAAGTTCTGTAGAGGAATATATTATTTGAGGTTTATTCCTTGGGGAAAGGCTGACACCACAGGCCAACACTTGATCTTCTTTTCTTAATGAGGTGCCCTCTTAGACACGGATGCACACATCTGCAGTAATGAGGTGGCAAGGGATAACAAGGATGGCAGATGTACGCTCTTCCATCTGTACTTCATGCTTCCACCCCATTCCTTACATTGCAATGAGGCTAAGCTTTTCTTAATATTTTCTTTCTAAATTGTTCTCCTTATTGCATTACCCCCATTTGTTTTAAATTCTTTGCTATGAGCCATATACAGCTATTATGATAAGGTAAACAATGAAGCCAAACAAATCTCAATAGTTTCAGAAATTACTTTTGGCTTGAACAAATTTAGATATTTACCCACAATTACCTAAATAATAAACTCTTCCCCCTGAAATATTTTAGATCCCAATTTCAGAGTCTCTGTAATTAACTATTAACTTTCACAAGATCCTTACAAAAATAATCATGAATAAATTACAGTAGCAGATTTTTCTGACTTCCTACATTTTCCTGCTTGTTGTGTGCAATGCTTGACAAAGCACAAGTCCTGTCTCTTTAAGTAATCTTTATTTCTTAAGAATCAGGTATGTTCATCTGAAGAAAATAAAGGATCATCTTCACATTCTTTTCACTGGCCTGTTGAACATAAACTTAGGTTCTTAGAGATGCAGGTGGAGAGTTCTAAAAACATGTTCAAAATACAGTAGAAAGATTAATCTTAAGAATACCATATATCCTGATAAATGCAGAAACTCTGAAAACTTGTTGAGATTCTGCGTTCAAAAATCATTGTTTTTTAAATAGCTTTTATTTTATTGTCCATGATTAAGATTGTTTTTTACAAGGCCAGTTTATAACTTCTTGCTTCCTACAGTCATACCCCATATTAATTTTGGTGTAGTTTTCTCAGGATTCTTTTGCCACAAGAAATAAAACTACCACTTACTAATTTCTTTCTTTGCACCAAGCACTATGCTATATTATTTTAAAATACTATTACCAAGAAAACAGAAACACTAACCAGAAAGGATATAAGCACCCTTATCTTAGCACAATTTACTAGTACAATACCTAAGATTTGGAAACAGGCTAAGTGCCCATCAGCAGATAAGTAGATTAGAAAACTGTGGTACATCTATATAAGGGAATACCATACTGCTGTAAAAAAGAAGAAATTCTTCCCATTTGCAACAACATGGATGGACCAAGAGAGCATTATGCTGAGCGAGATAAGCCAATCAGAGAAAGATAAGCATCACTTAATTTCACTCATTTGTGGAATATAATGAACAACATAAACTGATGAACAAAAATAGAACCAGAGTCATAGAAGCATCAAACAGACTATTCAACCTTTGAGGGAAGGTGGGGGTAAAGGGGTAAGAGATCAACCAAAGGTCTTATATGCATGCATGTGAGCATAACCAATGGACACAGATTGAGGGGGGAGGGGGAGGGCATGTGCTGGGGATTGGGGACGACGGCCAGGGAGAGGTCAACTGGGAAAAAAGGAGACTTATGTAATACATTAAACAATAAAGAATTTAAATTAAAAATAATAAAATACTATTACCAATAGTCACAATAATACTTAAATAATAATAATTATTATTATTCCCAAATAAAAATGAGGAAACAGCCCTAACCGATTTGGCTCAGTGGATAGAGCATTGGCCTGAGGACTGAAAGGTCCCAGGTTCGATTCTGGTCAAGGGCATGTACCGTGGTTGTGGGCACATCCCCAGTAGGAGGTGTGCAGGAGGCAGCTGATCAATGTTTCTCTCTCATTGATGTTTCTACCTTTCTATCCCTCTCCCTTCCTCTCTCTGTAAAAAATAAATAAAATATATTTTAAAAAAAAATGAGACTAGGACATTAAGAATCTTGTATGGCATGTTAAGGACTTAGGATATTATTCTCCAGGACACAGAGTGTAATTGAACAGTTTTAATCAAGATAACGAAGTGATCAGAATTACATTTTTGATAAATTATTCTGATGTCAGAATTTCCCTAACCCTTCGCTGATTTCACTCAGATAAGAATAGAGGTGGAGGCTTGTTAAAAGGTAATCATGGTAGGAGTGATGAGTAATAATATTAAGGCAGTAGCACTGTTAATGGATTTTAGCTTCACCTTACTTTTTTTAACCACATGTAAACTCACCATAGGATTTTTCTCAATAAGCTATTTTCTCAAATAGCCTTTACTAACATATGAGAATTAACAGGCATATAAATACTTTTTTTCTGTCCTTTCTTTCCATGATTCTGTGTTAGCCTTCTAGATGGGTTTGCCACCATACTTACTTTAACCCTATTGCCAGATATCTTATATTATACTAGAGGCCTGGTGCATGAATTTGTGCATGAGTGGGGTCCAGATGACTCGCCCTGATGAGGGCCCATCGGGCAGGGCCGGCTGGGGGGTCTAATGCTAGAAGCTATAGCTTTCCCCCAGCTGGATCTAATTATACTTTAAGGATGATGGCCAAAAGAAAACCCACAACAGAACTGAACTGTTTTGTATTTCACATTCCATGAGATGAAGTTGTTTATGTGTTGTTTGCATATATCAAGATGGATGATGGCCCTTTAATGATTTTTGTGTTCTTCCAGGGACTCTGCCCTCAGTTTCCCAATATGATCTTCATGTCTGTTTGTTTAAAAGTTTTCCTGTATTTGAATGTGCCTACCCATCGCTGTTGCTCCTGGCAGCCCTCGGGTCTTCTTTACTGCCCCTTTTAAAGAGAGATTGAAAGCTCACCTAATCTGCAAGGCATCGCAATTTCACAAAATCCCCACCCAGCCTCTCTACATTCCTTAGCCAAGGGCTGCTATCCCATTAATACTTAAGTCACCTTTTTGGCTAACTTGAAAGATCTTCTGGAGCTATAGGTCATGGAGGGAGAATTATACACCTTGGCTGCAGCATTAGCAGAGCCCTCTGGAAACTCTGGTCAGGGACAGAAGGGACTGATAATTATTTTCTTGTGCTTTCACTAAAGGTACATGCACCAGGGAGCTAGGCAGTGATTTGGGGGTGTTGGGGCTGATCAGGGGCTGATTGGGGCCCGGATTAGGCTGGTTGGCTGCTGCATGTGTATCATAGCCATCAGTAATTCTGGTCATGTGGTCGTTCTGCCATAACAGTCACTGGGCTTTTATATATATAGATAGTTATCACGATATAGTTACGAGAATGGCTAATGCTATAATAAAGAGAAGCCAAAATGAAAATAAAAGAAGTCTTTCCTCCATCCCTTTCTCTCTCTGCCTCCCTCCCATCTGGCTGAAAAACCTCGCAATCCAACATTCTACTTGAAGGATAGGGAAGGAGAAGGAGTCCAGAGCAGTTAACTTCTTTGATTCAAATTAGAAACATGTTTCACATTCATTGGTGAGAACTAAGTTATGGGGCCAGAACTAGCTGCAAGGTAGGCTTGGAATTATGGTTTCAAGCTGGGCAGCATATGTCCAAGATGAAGAGAAGGGATTTGGGGGAGACAAAAATTTTTTCCTTAAGTTTTTTATTATGTAATTACCTTAAATATTTTTTAAATTATTTTAATTAACCCCAAAATAAGTTGCAAGCACTTTCTGCTCTCATTCAAGTCTCCATGCTACCTGACACCTGCCTACATAAAGGGCACTATTTCCAAATGCTGTCATTTAAGCTTAAAAACTAGCGGCCCAGTGCATGAATCCATGCACCCGTGGGGTCCCTTGGCCTGGCCTGTGGAATTAGGCTGAAATAGGCTCTCTGACATCCTCCAGAGGGTCCCAGATTGTGAGAGGGTGCAGGCCAGACCAAGGGACCTCACTGGTGCACAATCAGGGCCAAGGAGAAATATGGGAGTTTGGCCAGCCAGGGAGGGACTGCAGGAGGGCACCAGGGCATGTCCAGCCTGTTTCACTCAGTCCCGATTGGCCGGACCCCAGCAGCAAGCTAACCTACCAGTTGGAGCGTCTGCCCCTTGGTGGTCAGTGCATGTCATAGTGACTGGTCGACCGGTCAACTGTCTGCTCCCTGGTGGTCATTGCACATCATAGTGAGCAGTTGAGTGACCTTAGCATATCATTAGCATATTACACTTTGATTGGTTGAATGGCTGACCGCATGACCAGACACTTAGTATATTAGGCTTTTATTATATAAGCTGAATGGGATGGATTGTTGCAGTAATAACCCCCAATGTATTTATGCCTATTTGTATTTATTTCCCTTATGCATTTCCCTTTCACAAGATCTCTGGGCTTGTGGAACAATAGCAAATGTGATACAATATCTTAAAAAAGAGTTGCATATAAAGCTGCGCTTTCTAACTTACTTAGGAATCCTATGACCGCTAGCCTGTAAATAAGCCTGAGTGAGCCTACTTGAAGACATATGGGCTAACCACCACTTTCCCTCCTGACTGGCTGCTAGCACACGCCATATATACACTGCACCAACTATCAGAAATGTGAATGAGGCTATCTTAGACCATCCCAGCCCACCAGAGGAAAAATTGACTGCAGCTGCAAGAGTCAGTCCGTGTAAGATCTCTAGAATAATCGTAGCTGAGCCAAGTCCAAATTACTAATCCACAGGATTGTGAGCTAATAAATCCTTGTAACCCACTAAGCCATAAAAGTATTCTTTTCTATAGCAAAAGCTGAGACAATTTATATAGGTACATTTTTAAAATATTAATAAACCATTTTTATTACCAGTCATACTAAATAATAGCTTTGTAAATAGTCCCCTTCTCAATTAAAATTACTTTCCCATTCCTTTGGGATAGCCAATATCTTGAATTATACATTTTTAAAATCATTATCTTGCTGCTGTTTAATGTATATATAAGGATATATCATTTAGTATTGCTTTATTTTGCAATTTATAAAAAATTATACCATGCCATATGTGATCTTCTATGATGTACTTTATTTTTTTCAACATTATGTTGTGATATTTAACCATAGAATTATGACTTATATATTTTCTCTGCTATATAATATGATATTCTTGTCCATTTCCCATTGATCCACATCACTGATATGTCTGGGCTTTCAGTTGTAACATACATATATTTGTTTATTTATTATTGGTTGCTAAAATGAACACTTTTGTCATAAACCTTCTTGTGTAATTTCCTTCTTCAGATCTCCACAAGTGTTTCTATGGGGAATGTTTAGAAGAGGAATCATTAGGTGGCAGTGAGTATTCTTTTTATGATTATGCTCAATTGTTTTCAAAATTATTTTACCAATTTATACTCCCGTTAGCAGCAGAATGATCCATATTCTCTCCAACAGCCAATGCTAAAACAGTATTTAAAATCTATTCACCAATATGGTGGGAAATGTTCTCTCACTGTGGTCTTTATTTGAGCTTTCATAAATGTTAGTGAGAGCAGGCATTGTTTTATATTTAATTGGCCCTAACTTTCTTTTTTGGGGAATGCCTGTTCAAATTTTTACTCATTTTTCCATTTAATGGTTCCTATCCCTTTTCCGGCCATTGTTTTACTTTTTCTCTGTCTTCTTATCCTTATAGTGGGTCTCATATAAAATTAGTTAATAAACTAGAGGCCTGACGCACGAAATTCGTGCAAGGGGCTTGGCCCTCGCAGCCCCTCACCGCCTCGGCTGGCCCTTTGCAGCCCCAGCATCTGGAAAGTCATCCGGAAGGATGTCCAGAAGGTCGTTTGGCTGTTCAGCCTAATTAGCATATTAGCTCTTTATTATATAGGATAGGAACTCAAACTCTTCATCAAGGAAACTACTATTTTTAGATAACAGAGCATGGCACATGTTCGCTTACACAGCCTTTTCACAGATAATATCATAGCAAACTGGTTTGAAACATTTATTTCAACACAGATTAACCATTTGTCTTTCTGGTTTGATTGTTAGTCACTCTCCACATCCTTGTGAAGAGACAGTTGAAAGGAAAAGTAAGAAAACAGACTTCTTCAAGTTGTTCATTCTAGTTAAGCATACAACAGACTTGGCTACGATCTTCTAAATCAACTCCCACAACATCATCTAGGATGCAGCACTCCCTAAGAGGGCTGTTAGAGACCTTGAATAATAAAACAGATAAAATGCAAAGCATACTTACAAGACTTCTTCAGGCTCTAGAGACACAATTGGAGGTGCTGATTGTTTAAACAAGTAAAATTGAAATAAAGCAACCAGCACAGATTAAAGAACCGTATCAGAAAAAAAATGATCCACACATTCTATTTTTGTAATTAGTATTAACACATGATACCTGATTATGTCTAATGATAAATAAAATATCTTAACCCAAGAATAATAACGAATAATAATGTCTACCTACAATATAGTTACACTACACTATCAAGAAAATTTTGGACTCATTTTCAAATGGTTTCCTTATGACGTAAACTTTTTGTAGTAGTATACAATGTTCTCTGGAAAACAAACTTTCATACTAGCTACATTTTAATGCAAAAAAATTTCAGTTTTACAAAAAAAAATAGCTGTAATTTTAGCCCAATATAAAGCTGTGTAAACAAAATAAATTTTAATAATATACAAAGGAACTTACAGTCAAGAGGTTAAAGGTGGAATTGTACCCTGTCTGTGCTGAGACAGGGATGATCAAACAGCACTTCTATGGAGGTGCTTTTCTTAGAGAAAAGTATTTCTCCAAGTATTTTCTGAGAGAGCCATTTTAATGTTCTGTAGTATTTTAAATCATTATGTCTCTCCTAAACCTTGAAAGCTCCTCCCTCATGACATATACTACAGAATGGATAGAAAATAATGCATTACTCTTGTTTTTTGTTTTTAAAGGACTCATATGAACGGAACGTCTGTGCCAGTGGCATCGTATTCGTGCTCCCAGATATTTAGCATTACCCATCTTTTTTTTTCTCACCACCATACTCACTTTACCAAAGCTCCCTGGACCATTTAAAATGCACAGCGAACATTCTTTATAAAATTATATCACGATGTTTAGTAAACTTATACCTACTTTTTTTTTTTCCCTACAAAACTTATGGAGAGTTCCAACTGACCTTCCTCGGTAATCAGAGATGACCTGTTTCATGAAGTCCCGTGGCAGACAGGAGCAGAAATAAGCTGGCTGCCTTCACGGAAACACCTGCTTCACATGACTGGGCACAATTAAGCTGTTGGTAATGAAACCTGGAGGAAGGCTCTCCTCTGTGGCCAGAACCTTGTATCTGCAGCCATGATCGCATTGATGACCTGGCTTTAAATACCTCCGTTCGCGGATCCTTTACAGATCTGTCTGTCTGGTCAGACCTCCCCATTAATCTTAGCATTGGTATTTCAAGCCACTCTCTGGACATCTCACTCCGAAGCTACCATGCCCCAAGTCAAGCTCTCAACTTCACAGCGGCAAACTCGCAAACTCTCAACTTCCCTGTCCCCTGCTGGAGCTCCGTGAGTTTCCTCCGTCCTCCCTTTTCTTCAGGTCCTACTAACGGGAATCAGCCTTCGCTCATTCCTCTCCCTCTCGCATGAGCAAATTCTGTCCCCTCTGCCTGTCAGAGGTTCAGACGTTCCTCCATTCTCACCACTTCTGCCCTGACCTCACTAGCCCGCGTTGCCAAGCCCTCTGCGGCTGGATTTCCCCCATATGCCCCTCACGGTCCTCCTGCTTCGGCTCTCCTGCCCAGGGCTCCCCTCACCATTGCCCATGTTCCCTTGAAAGACACAAGCCACGACCTCTTCCACTCACAGCCTCCTACTGGCTTTGCCTATCTGGGTAAAAGTTAAGGTCCTTACAGAGGCCTTTAAGACCCTACATAACCCGAACCCCTGCTGCCAGCCTGAGCTCGGGTCCCTCCCTCTCCCTGGGAGACACCACTGCGCTGCCTGGGCCGCACCTGCCCCCCTGCGCCCTTGGCAATGGGGGCGACCTTTGCCTGGTGTTGCCTTCGGCGGGCTTCCCCTCTGTGTCATGTAGAAGCGAAGTCACCCGTGGGCTGCAGGTCGCGCCATCGGATTCGCATGCCCCACAGGTGTCCCTGCAAGATGACCCTGACCTCACTCCTCCCAGAAACACATCAGACTACAGGCCTGGATGGAGCCGTCCCCCTAAGGGGAAAACCAAAACAAACAAACGTCCCAAACGCTGGAGGGCACCTTCACATTCAGCAGATGAAGAGGAAAGCGCATCATCGAAGCCCCTCAAGGGCTGACACACAATCTCGCAGGAAGCCCCGCACCCAACACAGCGCCCAGCACTGGACACCTGAGAGCTGAGCGCCCCCAAACGCCTGGCTTGGTCATCAGCGGGGCCCTGGCAGAATGAGGAACCGTGCAGGCCGCGCACAGACCTACCTGCCGGGCCAGCGCCCAGGCGGCCCTCGGAACGCGCCCTGACCTGGAAGACACGCACCTGCTGCTCGGAAAGCCTTGGTCTGAGCGCAGACGCCGGCTGCATTTTCTACGGTGGCTGGTAGGGACCTTCTTCCTGCTCTCCCTCTGCCTTCCTAAAGCCAGATAGAGGGCACCCTTACGTATTCATTTTTCTTTTCCTTTTTAAAATTGCTTCCTTTTCCTCTTTTTCAGCAAGTGCACCCTTTGCCCTCCTCCTCCGCTTTGCTCCGGCCACTGCTTCTTCCATGTGCGGTTGCTGCCCCCGTGTTCATGGCAGGAGACCTGGTTTTCTGGTGGTGCCTCCCAGCCGACACCCTAGATCACCTGCCTCCGGTGCCCAGGGGAACTTGCATTCTTGGGTCCCATGGGGCTGTAACAGTTGGAGAGACTGTTCTTGGCAGACTGTCCTCTCTCCCCTTCCCAATCCCCACCCCCCGCCCCCAGCAATGCACAGATCACAGACCAAAACAAACCCTTAGTCTTTCTGAGAAAACGGCCTCTATCTTGTCCGAGGAGCTTTGGCCTGAGGCGCAGGCTTCCGGTGCAGCACATGTGTGGGAGCCTAACCTATGAGCGCTCCTGCCTCTTTCCATCTCGCTGGTATCTTCCAGAAAGGAGCTAATAGTGTTGCCTGAGGCACTGATATTTGCTGTCAGAGGACACCACCACATGGCCTGGTCTCCTGGCCAGTGGGGCTTTTAGGCCTGAGTCCCAGAGGACAGTTTTTATTTGCATTGATTAAATGCTGCTGCCTGGCCGGGCTGGCGTGGCTCCGTGGCTGAGTGTGGACCTATGAAGCAGGAGGCTATGGTTGGATGCCCCGTCGGGGCTATAAAGGCAGTATTTATTAAAATGCACTTCATTTTCCAAATGTAACAATCTACAGCTATCAGCTGTTAAAGTGTATATGTACTTTGTGGGAACAGCCTAGATGTGTGTGTGTGTGTGGGGGGGGTAGGGCTGGAGGGAGTGTTTCATTAAAGAGAGAGTAAAGATATATGATCCAAGGCATCTTAATTGCCTTGTGGTTCAAGGTAGAGAATCATTTTCCTGTTTAGGCTTTTGTGCCTACAGGACAATAAACACAGTCCAGCTTTGGCAGCAGGTTCTATTGTATCTCATCAGGTGGTAGCAGCCACACCCTACTACACCATCAGTTAGGTCTAGTTTTGATACTGGCGAAGTCTTAAGGCTGTTTATGCAGTATTACCTCTCTCATCTTCCTGTCCATAGATTGCAAAATTTGAGCTGTAGTACATCTACCTGTCCTTTTCCCTTTGTGTATATCAAGCATGTCAAGGCTGCATGTGGCCCACAATGAATATTTTTGCAGCCCAGCCCATACAACGGTAAGAAACATTTTAATAAAAATGTCATAACTTAATTTTTACAATTTCCTGTTATACATATTAATAACAAACTACAATGTTTATTAATGACTGATTACTATCATCGTGTTGCATCCATTTCCCTTACGCGCCTTATGCACAGGCCCACCACTTCTCTCCACTAATACCAGCAGCAAATATTCTAGCAGCAGATGGCCACATCGTTAGTCTTGGACTGAATTGTTTGGTGTGTGCAACAGGAAATATTTCGCTTTCGGAGAACGAGAAAAATAGGTTTATTTGTGTTACGCTTATTAATTTGTGCAGTTATTCAGTGACTGATAAATTAATGTTCAAGGACAAGTAATTTTTATTAAAATGTTCTATTCTTTTATGTTAACAATGACTCATTTATTTTAGCCCTTTGTATGCAGCATGTCTATATGGAAATAAACCTATGTTTCTATGAAAATGGAAGCTTTTGGTTTTTTTTTTTTTTGCCCCCACCCCCTTAAAATTAAACCTTGTTTATTTGGCCCGTGTTAACCTTTGAGTTTGACATGCTTGGTGTACATACATTGACCTTGAGGCTAGCTGGGTTACCTAGCTCTGACAAATTGAAACTAAGATGCAAAGGTAAAAGTGCAAGTTTTTAAATTTCTTAAATTTCTTTGTCATTTTTAATGGCTATATCTAATCTGGTTTCTCCTGTCTTTGAAATCCCCATCTTTTAAAAAGTCTTGAACAAATATTACAACTGACTGAAGTAATTTTCACAGAACCTTTGCTCTTTTTAAATTACTAACTTGGATGTAGTGTCACTTTCCTGCCTAAATAAGAATAAATACTGGCATCTATTCCTTTTCCTACTTTCTCTTCAATTATGATCTTAACCAAACTTGATAAAATACAGATGTATAGATATATACTTAGCAATGTATACTCTTTATCGGCAAAGCCTTCTTCACTTGTAACTTTAAAAAGTTTGAAGCCAAAAAAATGCAAAGAGAAAACATAGCAGAGGAGGTAATCTGAGATGGAAACTGGATGATAAATTGAGCACTTGACTGAATGGTTATAAGACGGTGACTGGTGTTTGGGAATGAGGATTTCTTCTGCCTTGAATGGAGCTGCAGCATGAGCTAATTATTCATTGTAAATGTCTTGGGAGATGATATTTGCCAGACTGTATAGTAGCCAGTAGACTTTGGCTCAGATTCGATGATAGTGCTACAGGGATTATAAAATGAGATAAAAAATACTTTTGAATTTTCTTTCTTGTGTTTTTCTTATAATTTTGTTCAATGTAAACATTTCTTTTTGCCTTAGTTTTAAAGAATTTGAATATTTGTGATTTATACCCTTCTATTTTCAAAAAGGGTTAGGGATACATTATAAAGCAAAAGTATATAAAGCAGAAAAATTAAAAATGAATACATAACAAGCAAGTCAATATATAACTAGCTAAAAGACTTGAGTAGATTGGATACTAATAAGTCAAGCTATTCTGACATTTAGTAATCAGAATACAACCAAAGTAATACTAAGAAGTTGTGATAAGTTATTTTAGAATATGTAACTGATCATGTGTATACTAGAGGCCCAGTGCATGAAATTTGTGCATGGGTAGGGTCCCTAGTGACTGCCAGCTGCCAACCAGGGTCTCCCTTTGCACCTGCCTTGGCCTGATCCTGCCTGTTCACCTGCTCCACTACCCTGTGGTGGTCCCACTCTCATTGGGGTTCATTGGGGCCAGCTGTGCCTCCACTGCCACCCGAAGCCAGTGCTGTGTGGCTGATGCCTGCCATGTTCCACACCGCCCCCTGGTGGTCAGCACACATCTAACACCTGGTTGAGCAAAACTCCCACCCATAGGGACAATTTGCATATTAGCCTTTTATTATATAGGCTACATATACACATATAGATATCATTTGAAAAAGATACCAATAGTCTCCCTTCTTAAAAGAAAGAGAATAAGTGAGATATTTTTCTATTTTAATCATTTTTGCTATTTAAAAAATTTCTTTGTTGTTTAAACAAATTAAGAAAATTTTATCGAATTTTGCTTTATTTAGCAGTGAGTTATTTATTGACACAAAAACTAATTTTGTCAATTAAAAACAACATAAAGAACCATGTAATCCACATACCTTTTATATCTGATATTCTTATAGTTTCAGTTTGGGACATACTTACGTGTTGTATCCTTCAAATAAAGAGTCAAACCAAGAAGCACAATAGAAACTAGCATAACAAGTTTAATATATTTTAATATATAGAAATATATTTAAACAGCACATTTAAAGAATAATATAATAGACTTCAGTTTCATATTCTTACAATGGTATGCCATTAATTCAAAAATATATTATTTAATGTACCTCCAATATAGTTATTATCAAATCTTTAAGATACTCTGTATTTTAAAACAACATTATAACATACCTGAATTACAAATAAACCCATAACATTTTTAAGCTATTACTATTTTTATTTGAAAGATCCAAAAGAGTGATTAATAAATGGTGCTTTATGAATATTCTAGATAAACTATAAATAGGCCTAGCCGTGGAGCCACCATAAATGGCAAGTTATCCATCTAAATGTCATTCTTTAAGAAATCAGTGTACGTTAAATAAAAGCCTTAGAAGGCAGAGAGAGGAATAGAGAAAGAAAATAAATTAATTTCAGAGGGAAGAACACACATGCACATACACACAACAGAACCTTCCCTTGTGGAATTATTTGTGCTTGGAGGAGGGTTTACAAAATCCCTTTACAAAATAAGGTTTTCATTGAGCTCATTCTCAAAGATATGAAAAATGGATTTCAGCTGTTCTTTCGAAATGGCAATTCTGTCAAAGCCATTCTGAGATTTTGGGTAATTTCCTCCAGTTTAGTTTCAGTGCTCTTACCCTAAATAAAATCCCTTGCATCACATCAATCAACGAACTCAGTTATGAAGGAGCGCTAAAGAAAATGGCTCTTTCGGCATCTTGCTCCAGCATATTTTATGCATGCAGTGACTCTTGTCTGTGGGGAGGGAAGTGGAGCACATGTAAAGTTTTCTTTATTTTGGACTCCTTTTAAACCAGAAAAAAATCTGCAGCAGTAGTGTTCTAGATAATAGGCAGACATGATTTATTTGAGGTAAGAAGGTTGTACTGCCATTTTTTAGTGTTAACTTGGAAAGTTATGGACACAGGCTCAAGCCTGTCTCCACAGAGTTCCTGAAGCTTTGAGCTCTTTGCAAAATCTGCAGTTCACAAGCCAACAAGGAACATGCTCCTACAGTTACAACAATTCTGTGAATGCAAACAGTTACAATTATGTGCAATCTTTCAGATTCTATGTTCTGCCTACCATTTATTTATTCAAATCCAGTTCAACATTTCACTTTATTGGATGAAGGAGAAACTCTAGAAGAAAAATTGTGTCTAAGAATTTTTGTTTGGGTTGTTATTTTTTTAAGTTTTACTTCTAAATAAATATCCTATCATAGTTTTTATTGAAGCAACATAACCATATGCATTTGGTTTCTTTCATTGATACTTAAGAGTAAAAGGAGTTCTTATTTCAAAATATATATTAAAAATTGTATTAGAAAAAAATGTTGACATGGAATTGAATTGGACTTAACACACCTCATTGAAAGTTAGACAGGGCAATCTATTGTTTAATGTAGTGACCTATGAAATAGATTTTATTGATAAGGCATCCATAAAGGAGAATATATACCTTTAAATAAATAAAAATGACTATATACATGATATTGTACATAGGTAGAGATTAAATGAGCCAGACTAATTTTACAGAATTCTCCTTTTGTCTGAAAGCATACTTTTTATTGTAGTCATAAACCTTAATACAGATCTTTTTATTTCATTATTATTTAATATTAGTGGCAGCCACAGGAGCGCACTACCATGTTTCTATATTTTTTCAAAATGACATTGGAGCTGTCGTCAAAGTATAGCACAGAGATGGCGTTTAATTTGGTTGGAGCACAGCAGGGCTTTGGTACGTGGTCAGGAAACATCAGATGAACCTGGGAAAGAAAAAAATGTTTTGTTTCTTTAAGAAATAAGGTGTTTTGTCTGCAGCTTTAAAATGGTATGCTTGTCTTCTCACTCACCATCAAGCACACCCTTCACTACTCTCTCTCTGTTCAGTAGCTGGGGTGACTGGCAATAAAGGATGTGTTCTTAAGCATGAAAATCTAAAATCAACCAAGCAGTTCTAATTATGTGTTGGGATCTTGAAAAATGTTCAAACAGTTAAAGATAATACCTTCTACAGAAAAACCAGTGAACATTTTCCTGGGAAAAAGAATATGGCAACTAGTACTGAATTGCTTTTGGTTAAAACGACTTCTATTTACTTATGAGACATACAGAAGTTATAAATGCAAATCAGTAGAGCCACACAATTGGACTGTAGGAAAATTCAGACCTAAGAATTATTTCAAAAGGACAATTAAACAATAAGTCATCACAATTATGCCAACTCTTCATTTTCCATGGTAAAGAAAACTTAAATATAATAGCAAAATAAACTCCAGGTATAATCCAATATTTGCTTTAAAGTTTATTGCAATCATTTCAACTCTTCACAGAATTTTTTAGCAGAGTGGTTAGAGTTTAATATCCTTTTATTTTCTTTCTCTCTTAGACAACCTCTAAAAAGCAGGCTAAGCTAAATCAGAAGTAAAGAGCCTAGATATTTGTGAATTGAATATCCATCCCCCAAAAGCCTAAAAAAGGTGGCTGAACATGGAAAGTGAAATGCTTCAATAAAGGGCTTTTTCTCATTTTGATCAGACTGGCAGTCTGCCTTGGTCTGAGCAAGGAGCCAGGAGCTGGTTCCCCTGTTCCCATCCATCTATCCTAGTCCTTCCCTCAGAGGGGTTTATGGGAAGTCCCACTGATGAGTCCTGAGGGATCTACAAAAAGCAAATATAGCCTTCTAGAGCTTGGCTGTACAATGTCCTGGCTGAAATGATACAAGAGCCCTGCATATGGACAGAAACGGCAGAAAAAATGAGGTGATCTGACATGAACTTGAAATTTCCTAAGACCTCACAAAACTAAAAGTTGGATAGTTTCTACAAATTTCAGATGCAGCTTGTGACCCTCATCAGTTTCATCTTCCGTAACACGCTCATACGTGATTGATCACCCCATTTCAGTGGAGCTTGGCAGCCTCACGGAGCATTTGCTTAAAAAAAAAAAAGGATTGGTTCTCGAATTGTTTCTCAAACGTATTAGTCGCAAACATTCTCTCCTTTAACAACAAGCATGCCTGTCTTCCTGTTTCATGTCCTTCACAGAACAAACAGAGAGAGTACAAAACGCCGGGGCGGGGGTGGGGGGGTGGGAATCAAACTTCCCATGGTGCTTCAAGTTTTGTGATGACTTATGTCCCACATCCCAGGACAGTGGTACAGAGCGGGGTCTTGTTGCAAGTGCACATCAGATTTTTTTTAATGTTTATTTTTCAACACTGCTTTCTACACTATAGCCCCCAAAGCTGACAATACGTAAATATCTATAATAATCTATAATAATGAAAGCATAATATGCAAATTGACCAAACGGCCAAACAGCGGAACGACCACCTAGATGACCTCCTGGACAAAGCCGGGGCTGCAAGGGCGGCAGAGGCAGCCGGGGCTGCGAAGGCCTACTCTCGCACGAATTTTGTGCATTGGGTCTCTAGTATATTTATAAGAAGAAAAAGGGAAATGAGAGAAAGTGTTGTCTTTGACAGTTTTTTTCAATTATTAAGCATTGCTTCGCTTGAGGGAAATGTTGATACGTTAGGTACATATCTCAGGAAGCAAATGTCTACTTTCGGAGTCATTGGAATGAGAGTAAAAAGAGGTAAAGAAGTTTCTGAGCAATTAAGAGGCATTTTTTAGAAGCTGATAGTGGCTGCCCTCTGTGACATTACAGAAAGACAGTGATCATGGCTATCCCTTCAAGGTCTGAAACAGCAGCACTGTTCTCTGTATGGTCAGCTCTCAGTCAACGGGGTTTCTCATAGATATGGATAAAAGGCTAGACTTCATAGCATTTATTTTTCTTTAACCAGTGGAAGTTTGAATACAAACATTCATCCTTTGCAGAGCTCCAGACTCCGCCCCCCCCTCCAGAAAAGTTGTCCTGTATCATGAACTACTTATCTGTACAGATAGAAAAGATGAAGGCATATCAAACCTTAAAATTCCTTTAGGAATTTTCTCTGTGCTTTGTATATGGTATGGAAGTAGGCAATCTCATTGGTCAAGATTCAGAAAAGGAAGAAAATGTATAAATGACTGCCTTTCAAAATATATATTTGTTTTATCTCTCTGCTTCTCTTACACCACATTACTTCCCAAAGTTTTTGCCAATGCCCAAGCTCTAGTTGTCATAGATGTGTCTTTGGTGCCTATCTATTTGGTAGTACATCGTAAGTCAGTGAGGACACCAGCATAATGGGCATTCAAGAATTTAATCTATCAATCTATATACCCCATTCCTTATTCACAAGGAAGCTAAGATACTCTTTTCATCAGCTTTCAATTTTCCGTTAATTTTGAAGAAAAAAAAAAGGTAACCCCCTAAAGAGTCAACTCCTCACAAATTCTAAAAGTTACTCTTTTTTTTTTTTCATCATAAACAAGCCTCATCCACTAAGATAGGTTATTTTACTTGTTTTTTATTTTTTTGATCAATAGCTACTGCTCTCTTACTGCCATTCACCAAATAACCCCATTCTCATCAGTAAGTCTGGAGTCTAAAATATTTTTTGTCCTTTCTTCTTTCCTAATTATAATTTTCATGTTAACCCACACATTAATTTGGAATAATATCACATAGTGTATTGTACCTTCTAGGAGCCTGTCACTTAGTCTTCCAGAGTTTGTCCCTCTGCCATAATGCAGGTATGTTAGACTCTTATGAAGTTTCATGAGCTCATTAAATACAGTACAACCATTTAAAGACCATGAAATCAACATTTCACTATCTTTTTCACAAAAATAAGCCTAGGCTATTACAAATTGAGTCACTATTTGATTTTCTGAGTCTGGAAGGGAAAAAAAGATGAAGATTATTTTTCACCTTAAGGTAAAAAATGGTATTAAGATTTAGAAATGTATCTCCTACTTACATTCTACATTAAAGAACTTTCATAATGTCACAGTGTGTAATGGAACATTCTTAAATAATTAGAGTAAAAGGTCTTAGATGAAATTCACTACAGCTATTATTCAATGTTTTTGCAATGATTACTAATAAACTAAGTTGGAAATAAGTCACTGGGAACCTGTATGGTTAGTCATGTTGCATAGTGAAGCAATCACAGAAGGACCACATCATGCGATTACTACAACTTTCCTAGCTGAATCCTTCCTTAATATAGAATCAGGATTAATCTTTTTTTTTTCTTTTTTCTTTTTTTTATTACATAAAGTATTACAAAGATTAGTACATGTATCTCTTTTTCCCCCCTGCCCTTCCCCCAGCCTCCCCTACCCCCCAGTGTTTTGTGTCCATTAGTTAGACATAGATGCATGCATAAAAGTCCTTTGGTTGATCTATTACCTGCCCCCAACCCTCCCTGTCCTTGTTGCTGTAATTTGACAGTCTGTTTGATGCTGCTCTGCCTCTGTATCTATTTTTGTTTACCAGTTTATCAGGATTAATCTTTAAACCAGCCTGAATTTCCTGACTATATCCATAGTTTGTTACTTTGGCTATAAAAAGTACCAAACGAGTTCGAGAAGAGAAGATAATGCATTGATAACTACCAATGGATGCTTTCCATTAAAATAACTTTATATGAAGTTTTCATCTGAAACCAGTTTCAGCCCTACAAAAACAAAGCATACCAGAGTTTGAACTATGGCGTGGTTGGTAGCATTCATATGGGCATTGAGTGGAAAAGAACATTCTCCATCACAATAAAATGCAGCATATCCTTCTGGGGCTATAATCCAGTCCTAAAATGCACAAAAAGGAGAAAAAAGATAATATAAAAATATAATTCTTAAAAATACTGATATATGTAACCTGGATAGGTTTCTTTCTCTTCTTGGTCCAACAATTAGTCTAATAGGATAGCCTCCCCCAAGTCCTTGGTTTATTTTTAAGTTGATGTTCACAAAAAGTATATATAAATATTTTCACAAGAAAATGTCCCCTGTAATTTCCCCCAAGAGGTTGTTACGTACAATACTCATAGTATGTATAAATAAATCCATGCATTCATGAATAAAACCATAATCATGAAATAATATTCCATATATCCTTTAAACAGGAAATGATGAACTCTGGAAAGTTCAAGTGGACCCAACCAAATAAAAAGTATAAACTTGAGCTAATTCTTGTTCCTTCTTAATAACTCATTCCTGGTTTTGAAACTTGACAACCTCCAAAAACTTTAATATTTGTTTCTTGTACTGTTTTTCTTTTCATTCATGCATTAGCTTTATAGACTCTTTAGAAGAAATGAATTGAAGCAACTTTTAAAAAACTGCACATGAAAATTTTTAGGAAGCTAAAACATTGGCATATGTCATAATTGTTCTGTTTTTTTCCCCAGAGAGGTAAAAATTGGCCCCAATGTAAAATTTGAAAATGTTTACATTTTAATATTACTTCTCAATAAGATAGCTCATATCCTGAGAACAATTGTAATAGGACAATACAATCTAAAAAACTTCAATTTAAATGATTACTATATAGAATTATTAAAACTGTATTGGTTAAATTCTCCTCACACTGTTGATGAAATTAATCATATGTTTATGAAGCATATGTGAAAGACAGCAATAAGTTTGAAGTGCAGAAAAAAATTTTTTTTAATGACAGAGACAATAAAATCAATATTTCTGTTTCTTAGACTAATAGTTTGGGACTATGGGGGACAAAGAGAATTAATATAAAAAAATAGTATTAAAATAAAAAGTTTGAAATACTAAAAGAATAACACTTTTTCACTTTCTAAATATTATAAATATCATTTCTTTTTCAACATAGTTTTTTATTTTTACTATAAAACCTAATAATTATATTCTTATGCTGAAAAAATAATGAAAAAAAATAATATAGATAATCCACTTACTGAACAGGCTGGTTAAAATAATTGATAACTGTATTGGAAAAATTATTGACAAAGGTTACAAGGAACTCAGTATTTAGCATAAAGCAGAAAAGAACACTTGAATTGACTGATCATTCTTACCTGCCATCCCAGATCCCGGAAACTCACATAGAGCTCATGCTTCTTACAGGCTTGTTTTTGCTCACTGGTATTGTAATCTGAAGACAAAAATCAGATTTTAAACAGGTGGCAGCTTATTGTGTACACTACTACTATTTCTTTGATGAGATCACTAATAGAAAAAGAGGCTATATTTGAAGTTGTAAAATATGGGTTTGAACCTTAAACCTAAAGCAACTTGCTAACCATGTGAACTTCAGGTAAGTTACTCATTACTTGTTCTGAGTTTCTTCTTCTATAAAATGTGTTCAATAGCATTTACCTTTTGGGATTCTAACAAGATTTGGTTAGACCCCTTATGTGATGGTTCACAGCATGATGCCTGCCACTCACAGAGTATTAGCTGCTCATGGAATGCTCATTCATTAATTTGTGCATATCATAGAAGCATTATATATATATATATATATATATATATATATATATATATATATATATATATAATTTGTGCATTAATTTGTGCATATCATAGAAGCATTTTTTTTAACATCTTCCATGAAGCAGACACTGGGAAAGTACCAACTGGGATCATACTGAGTTGATTTTATTTTAATAAATATTTTAAACTGGGGATACCCAAAGTTGACCATTTGATCATCCTCCCAAAATCTGCCCCACCTGTAGAATGCCATTCTTGACTGATGCGAGTTTCCCAGTTTTATAACATTTCTTAAATAAAAACATTAAAAAAAACAATTTGGAGTAAAAAAACAAAACAAACAAAAAACTCCTTTTATTTCTCTTCCACATCCAATCTTTCAGGAAATCCCACACATTTTTGCTTTCAAATATGACCAAAATACACCCACTCTCACACCTTCATGACTGTTCCTTGTTCAAGGCACCATCAACTTTCACCTGAATTACTGCAATATCCTCAATAATATTTTCCCTGTTCTGCCTGGCTCCCCTACAACAAAGCAGCCAAGGAGACCTTTTAATAAGTCAATTGAATCGTATCACTCCCCAGCAAAATGTCCCAGGACGGTTCTCCATACCCGTAAGAATGAAATATCCTCACAGTGCCTTATAAGGCCCCATTACTTCTCTGATGCATTTTCCACTTCTCTCCTTCACTCCAGTATGGCCATGACACCTCCTTGCTGTTTTATGCACAGGTCAGCTTTCTGTCACCTTAGGGTCTTCGCTCTCACTGTCTCTTTTTCCTGAAATGCTCTTACCCTGCATATGTATATACTTAATGCCTATAGCTTGTTCACCTCTTCGCTTAAGCATCGTCTTGTCAATGAGGCCTCCACTCACTGACTTCCTTAAACCACCACCTTAATATTCCCGGTCTCCCTCCCTCTGCTCTGAATTGTTTCCATTTCACTTATCCCCTTTAATGTGCTATGCCATTTACTCATCTATTATGTGCATTGGTTCGTATCTATTTCCTCCTGTTAGAATATCAACTCCTCAAGGGTAAAACATCTTATTTGGTTCTGTTAGGTTTACTGGTATATCTCAGTGTCAGGAACAGTACCTGGCATACAGTAGGCACTGAATAATTCTTGGAGGTATTAATGAATGAATTCCTCAGTGTTTCACAAATTATTTGAAGCAAATGAAATACATTATTTCCATTACGTATTCTGGAATATAACCTGAAAAACCAGTAACTTTTAAAAACTGTTTAAGATTTAAGGATAAATGGAGAATCCCAATCTTGTTTTCTGGAAAAAATAAAATATCGAAGAAACAGACAACTTTACAGAAAATCTTTCAACATCGCCTTAAAGTTTGTTCACACCTTGCACCAAACGCATTTTAAAAGTCAACCCATTTTGATTTTTTTTCCCAACACATATGAAAGAGGGGAAAATTTAGGGTAAGGGAGCCAGCAAAAGAATTCATTTTCAAAGAAGACAGCTAAGTTTTTCTCCTAGAAATAAGTGCTGCATTCACTCTGACAGTCATCTCTGGTAAACCGAAGTAGCAGTTTACTATGCAAAGCAGTCTGTCATGAGATATCAGCTTTCAGTGTAATTATCCTCCACCTCTAAAAAAACGTAGGCACATCAAAGATACAAGGAGCCTGTCTGAGTGGGCCCTGTCATCTCTTTTCACAGTTACTTCAATTCCTTATTTATTTAATGTCAGTCTAGAAAACAAGATAATGATTACATTTTAAGCTTAGAGACATTTTTCCTCCTAGTTCAGAGTTATTCCTACTGTGCAATTACCTTCATTAAAATAAATTAAATATGTTGTAATGATGGGAGATGGAGGAAACAGAATTTATTTGAAACCCAGCACTCATTCTCTAGGTAAACTTCTCCCTTAATTAGAAGAGCACAGAATGGACAAGCCTCCTGCCACTTGATGTAAAACAAGATGAAATGGATAAGCTCCCTGTATCATTTTTAGAGAAAAGAAAAAAAAAAACAGTTATGGTATTAGTTTGATTGCATAAACTTCTTGATATTTAGGACTTTTTTAAAAATCCAGCTACCAGGGGTCAGAAAACATTTTCTTTAAAAAGACAAGACGGTCAATATTTTAGACTATGGGTATCCCTTGCAACACTCAACGTTGCTGCTATAACATGAAAGCACCCATAGACAAGATATAGATGAATGGACGAAACTCGACTGACGGATTCTGAAATTTGAAGTGTACATGAATTCTACATGAAACAAAGTGGTATTCTTCTTTGGAGTCTTTTTCAAACATTAAAAAATGTATATATAAAACATTCTTAGCAATTGGTCCATACAAAACAGGCAATGGGCTGAATCTGGCTCTTATGTTACCAACTCCTTCCTGCATTAGACAATAAGGGAAATACTTATCCTTTTATCCTTGTCTTACTTAAAAACACTGGATAGGAATAACAGCACTGTAGCCAATAACACATATAAGTATGTGTAAAAGGCCATAAACTATGTATGTGGTTATTTGAATTCCATTTTTATAAAAAAAAAAATAAAGTAAAACGTAAATGTCAAAATCTATCTGTTCCGTCTATGAAGCTTTTCATGCAAGCTAAGTGATGTATATAATGTAACATCGCATAAAGGTAACGAGCAATGAAATTTATAACAGAATCTGGTTCCAAGAGTCTGATTTCATAGAGCGCTAGGCCCATATGCTTATTCTGTCAGAAATAAAAATTAATGGATACTGAGTGAAGTAAATGTTGTACCCAAACCAGCAAAGTCTGCAGTTAGGTGTTCTATAAATGGTTGGCTGAATAACTGAGGGAGGAAGGGCAGGGAAGTTAGATTTATATCTTTAAAAAATACTGATTGGCAGCTTTTCAAATATTAAAACAAAATGAACACAATGCTACTGTTGATGAACCTGCCCACAAATGAAGAGTTGTGCCAGAAATTACAAAAATGTTTTGGTGCCACAGCACATACTTGAATAATTTGCTAACATTCCTCAATCACAATGCAGATGTCATAAATATAGCATTTCTTTGTATTATGTCTTATGGTAATAATATTGGGAAATCAGTGCCAAAATATTTAAAGCATTGTTAAATATTTTATGCCAATTCTTTGTGGTCAATTTCAGAAAAGAGTAAGAATTCAATTATTTTTTTGTTGTTTGATTTTTTTTTAATTATTTTTTTCTAGGAAAAAAAACATTGCAAAAAATTTAAATAAAATACATGGTGATTAAAAGTAGTTAAAATTTTTCTGAGGTCTACAAAGAGTTTCAATAGTCTGTCCACTCATTCCTGAAAAAAATAAAACACAACCAAATAAATAAATATAGGCTAGCCTATCTCTGAAGGGTACAAAAGAAAATCAAGTCCAAAAAAATCTAGTTACCAATATTTTTTTTCCTTTAAAATTTAGTATTAGCTCCTTTAAGAGATGAAATATAGATAAATCTGTAACAAAACAAACAAAAACAAAACAGAAAAAAAATCCAAAATAGAATTTAACATTTAAGCACATCAATTGCTTAAACTAAATATGATAAGACTTGGGGCCCGGTGCACAAAAATTTGTGCACTCGGGGGAATCCCTCAGCCCAGCCTGTGCCCTCTCCCAGTCTGGGACCCCTCGGGGGATGTCCACCTGCTGGTGTGCCTGGCCAGCCTGGGTGAAGGGCTGATGGCTGTTTGCAGGCTGGCCAAGCCCCCCAGTGGAGACCCTCACCCCATGGGGATGTGGCCAGCCTGGGTGAGGGGCTAAGGGCCATTTTCAGGCTGATCACAGCTCCCATTGACCCAACATCCCAGCGAGGCTGGAATCAGGTTTCTGGGGTTTATTTATCTTCTATAATTGAAATGTTGTTGCCTTGAGCAGAGGCCCAGCCGGCCTAGGCAGGCAGTTTCAACTCCATCACTGGTGCAACAGAAGCTTCCTGTTTGCTCTAGCTCCGTGGCTGCCAGCTTCCATCTTGGCTGGGTTAATTTGCATAAAGCTGCTCTGATTGGTTGGTGGGCGTGGGTTGGCTGGTGGGCATGGCTTAGGTCTCTTGGAGTGATGGTTAATTTGCATATTACTCTTTTATTAGAGTAGATATTGTGTTTCAAAGTGAAAGCCAAGATGTTAGCATCCCCATGCTTAGTTTCCCAAAGGAAAAGGAAGTTAGCATCTATAGCATCAGAATTTTAAATAATTTATAGAAAATGGAAATGACAGATGAATGAGGATATAAGAAGAGGTAAAGAAGCAGAAATGGTAAATTTTTATTTGGCCTTGGGAATAGAGAAATTCACAATAAACCCAAAACATTACCAATTCCCCTCAAAGATGAGGAATTTGAAAATCCAGTGAACATCTCACTTGAATGTATATACAACTCAGTAGGAATTAGTGTGATTTACTTGTGTGGGGATATCTGTGCTTTTCTCTGTTTGAATGTGTGATGCAAAACAAACATCTCAAAACAGTAACAATCTAGAATGTTCGCTTCACAGTGCTCAGCAAAGCACCTAGGAGCCAAACTCTCACCTTCGAGCTCATTGACTTAAAAACCTGTCCACAAACCTGACCTTCAAACTGCCTCCCAGGCATCTCTAAATGCAAGTTTCCTAGATGCCTCCTACTCACCATTTTCATTTCTGACTTCACTCCTTTGATATTTACTATTTTAAGTTTCTTGATTTTCTCTTTCTCCCTCTTATCCTTCTTTAAATCAGCCCACAAAGCCTCACTAAATTGACCAATTTCTAGACTGGTTAAGTGCTTGGAAGCCCTTTGGTTACCTTCTACTACAAAATTGTCTTCTGGTAACTTAATCTTGGATAATACTTATCCCTGCTCTCCTGTATCTCTATCAGTCTTTGGTCTCTTTCATAGAATTGCTTTTTCTCCTGATTCTATACCTGAAGTGTTTATGTTCCCACTGGAGTCTTTCGCCATGATGTTTTTACTCTTCCTTTGTTTCTATGGTACTGTCAAGTCATAAGCTACATCTAACATTTTGGGCTCATATCTACCTCTTTTCCTATGCCTTCCACTTATTCTTTACACTCCCATCTCCAGAGTCCTGTTTGATTGAGTTGCAGTTGGCCGCATTCCGCATGTTTTGGTTTCCACTTCCACTCTCTCCCAATCTATAATTTTTATTGCATGAGGTGTTGGACTAAACCCCTAATCATATTTGGGATTTCAGTTTCCTCCCTTGGCATTCCAAGCTTCACTCTGATACCAAATTTAACTTTCAAACATGCATGTCTGATTATGACTTTCCTTTTTTGAATGCCTATATGAAGACACCTTAGCGCATTATCATCACATACCTACTCTTTATGACCTGGCTTCATCATCATTTTCTCGCTGATATAACACTCCTGTCACACAGGAATACTTGCACACCCAGCCATTTGACACTGGTACTTGGCTCTATAACTGTGCATATCAGTCTGAAAGGCTTCATCTACTCCTCCATTTCTGGAAAATGTCTATTCTCATATAAGTGCCTCATGAAGTCTTCTGGGCTGTACGGGGGCACTCGCTTAGCTTCTTATAGTGTTAATTAGGTTAATCTAATTAAAGATTAACACTATAATAAGCATGTACCATGGTTATCAGTTCTTTATATACATTAATTCATTTAATCCTCACAACCCATGTAACCTCACCCTATGGGGCCGGTATTGTTAAAATTCCCCATTTACCTATGAAGAAACAGAGGCAAATAGAGGTCACATATATTGTTCAAGACTATACAACTAGTAAGTAGTGGACCCAGAATTAAGTGATACAATGATATGTAGATGATAGATAAGGGGATAGGTAGATAGGTAGGTAGATAGACACAGTGAACTAGATATTATATGCACCAAAATAATTGTTGTTTTAGGAGGGATTTCCCAAGTTTTGCATGACTCAGGGTATAGACATAGGCTTTTAGTGTTAATTATTATAGAAATCATGTGGACTAGATGTGTTCTTATATGTGCAAGTCTTGCAGGATTTTCAGTGATTTTGAGAGCCCCAATTTAAAAAGAAGCAAATGTCCTTTTTAAGAGCAATATGATTCCTTAAACTCTCACAAGCACTATTGACTATATTGCAATAGAGGTCACCAAGAATGAGGTCACCAATTCCAAAGATGGTGGAGACATATTGTTAAAAAAATAGATAAAACAAGGATATAGCATTCTTAAAGAGGGAAAATTATGGAGACAATAAAAAGATGTGGTTGCTAGGGAGGTGGGGGATGACTAAGCAGAGAACAGAGGATTCTTAAGGCAGTGAAATATTCTATGTGATATTATAAGAAAGGATATACATCATTTTACATTTGTCCCAACTTACAGAATGTACAACACCAGGAGAGAACCCTAAGTAAACTAGACTTTGGGTGATTATGGAGTATCCATGTGGGGTCATCTTTGGTTACACATATGCCATTCTGGTGAGTGATATTCATGATGGGGGAGGCTATGCATGAATGGGACGAAGGAATGCATGGGAAATCTGTACCTTCCTCTTAATTTTGTTATAAACCTAAATAAAACTGCTCTTTAAAAAAAGTCTTCAAAATATATAAAATACATCAATTGTATAGTTAAAAACAGATAACAAAAATATGTCCTCCAAAAGAGACTATCTATGGAAGAAAGGGTTTGGAAGTACACGTACCCTGTTGATATCGGGGTAACCTCTCTCAAAAGGATTAATTGATCAAAGGAGAATTCTAGCCTTATTTATGACTTGCTTATTTTTAAGTAATGAAAGCATATATCAATTATATAACATATTCTAAACAATTAATTGATCTTTCTGGTTTTGATTAATATGTTTGTCCAAGAGGTATTACTTTACATTGCATCCACTAGGCAAGAAATAGTGCCTGTCAGGGTTGAGCCTAAGTGCACAATGCTTTCAGTATAATCACTTTTTGAAAGAAAGTATCCTAAGAAATCACCATGGTGTAGGGTAGGGCCACCAATAACTGGATTTGCCTTCAAAGATCTCTGGCATCGAGCACACAATAAGTGATCTTATGAAGCAGTTCTGCAGTGAACCAGGACTTGCCTTTTGGCATTTTAGTTTTTTCCAAATTCATAATGCTCTATTCTTATTGGCACTGATATAGGACAGCATCTTGCTCTCAGTAGGTTCTTTAAAATTTTTACGAACGCTGTGTCTTTATATTTTAAAGACTGGCTAAACTAAAAGCTAGCTATTGCCTCCATTTTCTCCTTCCCACACCCCAATTCAAATAAACATCCACTGTACTGCCTCATCATGAAACAGGCTATCTCTCCCATGACATGTCTGCTCAATCTCCTTGCCAAAAAACTAACAAGGAATAAAGAAGGGTAGTTTCTGCAGAAAACCTGGGAGCTGTGGTTCCGTGTATTTTAACTTGAAGAGGGGGTTGGGTTTTCCCATAGAGTCAGCACACTAACTTAAACACCCAGTATTTTGATGGTTTCTGTTACATGCTAGACATGGTCCTAGGCTCTCCCATAGGAGTATGCAAGAATAAAGGGGTATTAAATCAGAAGGCAAGAATCATAGAAATAGGAAAGAAGTGGGGTAAACACAGCAATAACAACCTGGGTTTTAATTCTCCTGCACAAATTGAGACTGTCAACATGTGATGATTTGACTTGAAAAAAAAAATACAATCAGGCAAACATCTACTAAAACAATCCTCCTTCCTTTCTTAGCCATGGAGTCTTTGCACAGTATTTTATTGTAAGAGCCTAGTACTATTACAACATGTATTATTTATATTTGGATAATTTTAAAATTTCACTGGCATTTCAAGTCTCCTAAGTATCAAATTTTGTGTTTATATTAGCATTCCCTTTCCTTAAAGCCCTGTCTTTTAGGTCAAATTCCATAAGACTTTTTTTCCTGTCTGCTTGATTAGTACCTATTGAAAGGTTAAGTCTCATAGACACAAACCAGCTACTTTCTTCCTTTTTATTATCAAAATATGAACTCGCTCCAAAACCATCTACCACATATTTCACAGAAATAGTTGCCAATGACAAACTTTTAAAAGAGAAAATATTGGTCTATATTAGAATAATTTTGCACTCTAAATGGTGTTAGGAAACTGGTGAAAACTTACGTGATTTCTGCCCCATATGTTTTATTCATCTCTCGTTATAGCAGTGCATTTGTGGTCAGGAAGAGAAGATAAACAGAGCTCACCAATGGGGGAAAGGACTTTGATGATTTCGGTCTCTAGAACGCCTTTGCCAGAGATGTTATGAGCTCAATAATAAGTACAGGACTTGGGCTTTTTCCTTTGTAGTTTCCTCAAAAAGTATTTACTATTCTATTCAAGTTTTAACAAACCTTTTTCTTAATGCAGTCTGCTACATTAAATTAAAAACATTTCAACCAATTTCAGACCATTCTACATGAAAAGAAAAATATACAACTTTGACAGGTGAGTATTTATGAGGAAGGGAAGGTCTTAGAAAGTTGTTTTTCCCCCAGCTTTCATATTAACCAATTACAATTTTTGCCAAACTAAATATCTTGTGAAGATCTTTATAAAATAGATTGGTAATGAGGCACTACTATCGTTTTTATTTTCAAGTGAAAAAGATGGTTAAACTTATTTGTTGGATACTTATTTAAAAACATTGCTCTAGCCCTGGCTGGTGTGACTCAGTTGATGGGAGTGTCATCCATAGACCAAAAGGTTTCAGGTTTGATTCCTAGTCAGGGCACATGCCTAGGTTGTGGGTTTGATCCCTGGTTGAGGTATGAACTGGAAGGCAACCAACTCTCTCTCTCTCTCTCTCTCTCTCTCTCTCTCTCTCTCTCTCCCTTCCCTTCTTTCTAAAATCAATAAGCATGTACTTGGGTGAAGATTAAATAAACAAACCAAAAAACCACATCACTCTATACATAGCATGTAATTCAGTATAATTTTTTTATAAAGAAATCCTCCCCCTTGCTTGTTGTTAAATACACCAAATAGATTTCTTTTTAACAGTATTCTCCTAGTGCCCATACTTTAGGAAGTTTCCAATGAGTTCCACTTATTATTTTTGTTGACAGTCCCAGATGCAAAAACAAACAAACAAACAAAAACTTATGTGTTTTTATATGATTTATCAGTTTTAAGTGATTGGTGGAGTGGGGAATGAAGAGTTCAGGTACAATGGCAAACACTGTCTGGATGTGTCTTTTCAAAAGAGTTAAGCATTCTAATTTGCTGAAAAGCCATATGCAAGGATTTCATCTGTTTTAACACATTTTTTTGTGGGAAACGAGTAAAATCGGATCCATTAGGGAGACTGTCAATGGACATGAGGAAACATGCATTGGAACCTCTAGTTGGAACCGGCAAAAATAAAAATGTTTTATGTCGTTGTCGTATGTGTGCCGCTCATAAACTACGCAGTGAAATGCGGTACATGTGCAAGTTTTGTAATGTACCCCTGCACAAAAGAAAGTGTTTCGAACCCTACCACACAGTGAAGCACTATTAGGTTAATAGTTTTTTTAATAAGATCTGTTGAAAATTTCAAAAAAATATTGTAATTTTGTATAAATAAAATTATTTTGATTGTGAAAGAGTGTTTTTATTTTTTACAGAGAGGAAGGGAGAGGGACAGAGAGCCAGAAACATCAATCAGCTCCTCCTGCATACCCCCCACTGGGGATGTTCCCGCAACCAAGGCACACGCCCCTGACCAGAATTGAACCTGGGACCCTTCAGTCCACAGGCCGACACTCTATCCACTGAGCCAAATCGGCCAGAGCAAGCGTGTTTTTTTATATGTTTATCTAGAATGTAGTAATTTTGTGTACATAAAAAATACAATAACACATATTTTGCAAAGTAAATAAATAGAGACCTCTTTTTAAACTAAAACACTGAAAGTTTCATAGAAAAGTATCAAATAGATCAAAAGATATGAATATTTTACAGAAAGTCTAATTTTGGCAAGAAAATGTCAAAAAAGTCCCACGTTACAACACGATTTGGCGGGAAAATGCCCAATTACAAAGTGTAAACTGTCAAATCATCTCTGGGCCTCGCATGTGGTGATCATTAACATGGAAGACCACAAATTTCACAAATGAACCAACATGTTGGACTAAGTGAGATGTGCTATGGTAACTTTTCCCCTCCAGATAAACTTATTGTTTAGAGATAAAGATAATTTCTTCACATAAAATAGCCATATTTTTATCTAAAATGAGCTTACAAAAATCTCTCTGTAGCCTGGACTAAACAAGGCACTTATTTGGCATAAATAATGAAATAATGAAATCACTTCAGCTTTTCGCAGTTAGAGGCATTTAGATCAAATTTACTTTTATATCCCTTCTACCAATCAATAGATTAAATTGCAAGCTCATTGGGATCCACTGTGTGCTTATAATATTTCATTGTAAGTTTTTCTACACGTGTGTGTGCACATGCACACACATGCATGCACACACAAACACACATACACACACGCGGCAGACTATTGAGATAATAGTCCTCCAAAAAATTAATGGAAATGCAAACATTATCTTAATTATCTTAACTCATGCTTCTGTTGTCAGAAAAAAATTTAAACTGCCTGATTCACATGTATTGTTTTAAGTCCTAAAGAAACATTTCTATGTTGAATTTACGTGGCTACCTATCCATATTTGAGAGGTCCTCGGGAGGTCAGCTCAGCAAGCTGTGCAGTTCACTTTTGGCTAGACTTTGTTGACGTAGCCATTTCATAATTTTATTACTGCCAGCTTGATTTTAATTTGAACTGAATCTTTCAACATGGCAAGGCCAGCCATACTTATTTTAAAATGAATTACCAAGTGATTCACTGATGAAACATTCTGGGGATGCTAGAAATATTGCTGGATGATTTAATAAACCAAATAGAGGTATATCCAGAGAGTAAATTTATGGCGGCTACTTGATTTGCAACATGTGACCCCATAACTCTGTGCATTTCTGCTCTGGTGTTACCTTACCTCCGACACTGGCCATTCTAGAGGAGTCCTGGTGAGAGCTGGATTTACTGCGGTTTTGGTTTTTCCGTTTGTTGGCTGCTCTCACGGATCGCAGGAGTACCTCACTCGCCTTGAAGAAAGCCACCATGAACGGTTGTTTTGACTGTGGCCCATGTCTCCCCACCAGACCAGCAGATTTGACATTGATACTGCGTCCTAGAACATAATGCACAATCACTCAGTTTATGAAAAACAAGATCAAGTTTACCTGATATGAATGAATTCTGAGGGTACTTTGGGGCGGGGAGGAGTTTTAAAACATTATTAGAATCTTTTCTTTTCATGCCAAATGTCTTTAGAAACATTGCGAGTTTACGATTACAGACAATTATCTATGAATTGGTTTTGCATTTTGCATCATTCTTCCACCACAGAACATGCTCGGGGCTGCCTCCACTAACAGAGTTCTCAGACCTGGCAGTCAGCAATACCTACGTGGGAAGGTTGACTATCATCAGCCTGGAAATATCCACATTGAGTAACAATTTCAAAAATATGAGCTATGGGCTCTTCTGAATTAACTTCCCTATAATTTTCCTCTAAGTGATAAAAGCTGAATGGCTGGCTGGATGTTGCTACCCTCCCCAGCTCCTTTCGAGCCCTTCAAGCATTAATGAGTGCTGATAGCCTCCCCCTTGCCCTCTGGCCTGTGCCCAGCAGACTTTACAGAGCTGGACTCTACTTAAAGCTTTTCCAAGGTCATTCCGAAAGCCTGGCTGGGGATGGGGACTTGCTTTAAGGGCCAGTTTTTTTTCTCAACTGGAGGTAAACATGAACATTTCATAATTCCTCTCCTTCTGAGTTTTGACACAACTAAATGTTTATGGAAAAGATTTCAGAAGATGCAAACCCAAGCCTGGAGTCTTTCAGAAAGGAGAAAAATGCCCGATGACATGAAGACTGACCTTCATCTCTAACCTTTCTGAGCCACTTGGTGTGGCTGCATCAGAGAAGAAGGGCTGGTAGAGGAGTGAGTTAGAAGTCAAGGTGTCCTAGGGACTAGCAGTAGATGCTAATAAAGTACCTCTCCCATTTGGGGTAATAATGATAACACTTATAATTAAAATAATGCCAAATGTTTTTGAGCCCTTGCTATGTATATACTAGGCATTTTACTGTTTTTGTTGTGTTATTTGATTCCACAAATAATCTAGGAGTTACATATTACTATTTCCCCTTTTTACAATTGACTCTTATTATCCTCTCTAGTTTAAACAATCACTGAAAATATTATACGTAACCTAAATATCTAATCATATACTTTAATACTATCATATATATGAAGCTGATATTGGTCCATGAAAATCACACAAAGAGAATGAACTATGTAATCTTATGTTGTAAATTCAGTTGAGAATTACCCAAAACTCATGCAAATTTTCTACTTGACATACAGAAATTACCCATCTTTGAAGAGTAATATATAATGTGGTTTGAAATATGTGCGTGACTGACTCTGCTTTGCCCCATGGGAGATGTGCATGTTTTCTTAAAATATTTATTCAGTGAAGACTGTGGAGCAACCTCAGTCCACTCTATGGCCTGACCCACCTTAGAAGAAGGACAAGGAAAACAAGCCCCTGAAACAGCATCAATGGCTTTTTAGCAAATAAACCCTTGCTCTTAACAAAATTTATTTTGGCAGCATAAATACTTTTGTGTATACCGTATTGTGCGGAGACCTTCCACCGTCAGAAAATGAGACTGTGTCGTGTGAGGCTGTGCAGCTGTTGGGACAGACACAGAGGCCCTTTAAATGTGGAGGTATCGGTTAAATAAAAAGTCCAGGCAGCCTCAGGATCCTCAACAATTGTTCCACAGCATACTGGCAAAACCTATTCGGTCCCTACAGGTATTAAAATGGCATGCCACCTCACAAATGACACTATGCCCAAGAAAGAACTTACAAATAATCAAAGCAGTAAACCTTAAACAAATAAGCATATAGGCTTCTCTTTTAAATGCAAACTTACAGTGGCTTTATGCCAGAGTCTATATTTCTTAGAAAAACTCTATCACTGGCATAAATGAAAGAGGCAGTTTGATTTGTGGTCAGAGCAGTTTCCATTCTACTTCCACTGTAACAAATGTATTAATTCAGCTCAGACTTCCTCCTTCTGGCAGCCCTTTTGCTGTAAAAAGAGAAATTAGAAGTTCCAGCCAAATACCATACCTTGAACTGACCCACTTCAATACATAAACACTTTTACAACATGTTTATTCAGGTGTAGCAGTTGAAATTGGTTTAAGATGTTTCCAGTGACAGAGAGCTCAGCAACAGAAAAAAAAAAAAAAAAGAACTGAGAAACTTAACTGTTATGGAATAGAATAACTGGCAATCTGTTCTTCAAATTTTTGATTTTTTTCCCATCTTGGAGTACAACATAAAAAGTATTTGTTGAGCTTTTATTTTGATTTTTTAATGAAGTGTTAATTTAACAGAAACTAGATTTTTACTTGTATAGATTGATGACTGCAGAAATTATTTTTAATATATGATCTTTCTAATACTGAAATAGGTTGCTGCAAGATGTTCACAAATGGAACACAGGAAAATCGGTTTTCCACTCATTACAACACACACAGACCCTTTTATAGTTAAATAGGCTCTTAACACAAAGTTCCAAGTTTCCTTTGGTTTGCAGGAGTGTTTCTTTTATTATTTTTCTAAAGACTTTCAATATTTTAATTTTTATCTGTGTAGAAATAATACTGCTCTAAAAATTTAAGTTCTGAAAACTGTAAAGATGTGTGTATGCTACAAATATGGGTTTCTTGGGCTTGACAAAGGTGGATATTGTGTGTGAAGCAAAGTACCCTTCAAACCAATGTGAACTCCCTTTAAAATAACTTTTGATATTATTAAGTTTCCTCTTGGTTTCCTTTTTTACTTCAGCAATGAGGTGACTATTAAGATTCCATAAGTTAATGCTTGCTCAGTTACTTTTGGTCTTGAGCTACACCATAGCTTAACTATTTGACCTACTTCTTCAGACACAATACACCTACATTGATTATGTAGACTAAACCTTTTGAATGGCTGAACAGTTGTTTCTATTAGAAGTGCTAATGAGAACCCAGACTATATTGCATGTGTTGAAAATATTGAATCTTTTATAAAATTTATTTGAACATGGTCAATTTTATTATTAAGTATACCGTATGTTTTAGATATTTGCAAATATAAAAATAAAGAAATCTACCCAAAATCTTTTGATTTAGGAAAACTATATGTAGGTATATATTAGTATGGATTTAATTTTCAAAGTTGATCCTTACTTTTTACTTCTAGTTTAAAAGGCATACTATTACAGATAGATGATATATAAAGATTAAGCATTAATGTACCATAAATATGGGGTGGGATAATAAAAAGAGTATTAAGTTAAAAGGGTGGTAAGGACATCAACTTGAGCCAAGCTTAGTCACCTTGGGATTCAGACATGTCTAGGTATAGCTAGAATATTGGCCGGAGTGATTCACTGCACATGCTTTTGAATGAGGATGGAGCAACCTCATGGGAAAGTCATCCTAAGGAAAAGATGAATCCCTAACTCACAGATTCAGAACAATGTCCTAGTGAGTATAAGGAAACAGTGACTTTAAGTCTGTGCAGCTCCAATTAGGTTGCATGACTAACTTCTAAAGAACAAAGAGAATTCAAGAAAATATCATAGAACTGTTTTTACCTAAAGTCCCTATAAAATACTAGGAAGGCAAGGAAGGCATCAGTACTTTGGAGCTTGGTTAGTAATGTGACACAGGTGGTGGGAAAAGGTTCTCCGACATCAGAAGGGTGGCTTTGGAGCAGCTCCTCGTTGGTACAGGATGACAGGCTGTAGGTCCAAGATCATCTCCTGCCCCAGCATCAGCATGAGCTTCTGAGTGGTCCCTGTTCAAAGGTGAGCAGAGCACTGGGACTTGAAGACGCACCAACAAGTGTACCAAAGCGAGAGACAGCGCCAGTGGCGCGTGAAGTGACTGTCAGATCAAGAGGCCACCTCCCTTGCTGTTGTAGTAAAATATAGAAATGTTTTTTAAAATGCTTAAAGAATGTCTGAAAACGTTAAGGAAGGTTTTGAAATATTTCCTTGAAACTTAGAGTATGATATTAAGGACACATTCCCCACTGCCCTGAGGCGTGTGTACCTCATAGATAAGGATTTGAACTTCAGTTACTGACTCAGAGTGCCTTGTCAAGATAACCATTTGAGTGAGTGATGTACTCTCCCTAGATAACCACAGGCAGCCCCTCGCCTATTTGAAATTAACATGTGTGCATTGATGTAATTCATTGATAGCCACCCAAACTGCTGTGGGTATGAAACAGGCTTTAAAAATGAGTCCTGGCCAGCCAATGGTGCTTGCCTGTCGAGACAGCCACAAAAGCATGTCCTTTTGTTGGTCCAGCAAGCGATGCCACTCCACGCTCCTCTCTCCACCAGATGACAGAAGAATGGCTAGTACCTCCCAATCGAGACTTGACCAACTCTTGGGTGAAAAATGCCGGCCCCCTGCATCCGGACCAGCCCAGCCCAGCTGCTGGACCCCAGAGGACAGCACCACCGGGATCCCATGAAGCCTATACCCGCAGCATCAGGAACTTTTATGAGTAATAAAGTGCTGTATGATTTGCAACTGCATATGTTTCATGTGGTGTAATTCCTATAGCAGTTAATTGAATTATTTTGTGTAAGCTTCAAACTAAAATTACAGCTCCAGGTCTTCTTGGTCCTAGGCCTGCCCTTGGTCCTGCTTGGGTAGAGTAGCTTCTTGGCTAGCAACTGCTTGAATGTCCCACACCTGCAAGGTTAAAGTTTATCCTTTCCTGGAATCTACTTGAGACACCTGCATTATATCCAGGCCCTAATGTTGTATGCTGGGCAGATGGAAGAAATGTGATGTTAAATGGGTAGGTTGATAACAAGAGAAAGAGAAGAATTTGGTTGTTTAAGCTTAAACAGCTTTGGGGTCTCCTACACAAATGGGAGGAGATAGGAGACAGCAAAGGCCCTTGAAGAGCTTACCAGCATTCTCGTGTTTTCACTGATGGCAGCTACACCCAAAGAAACAATGTTTGTGCCCAATTACCATAGGTTTGTGTATCTTAGAATTCTTGGATTATAAAATGAAAGAGATCATGGAAGAGATCATGAGAACAAAAATGGAAGTCCGGGGTTTGGAATTAACAGAGGTCTTTGTCTTTTGCATTTATAAAAAGAATACCCATTAGCTCTCTTAATGTAAAAACTTTTAGAATGATTCATATGTTGGCTGCCATATTGTCCCTCAAAATGACCATACAAGGACCAAGGGAAGAGAAACAATGTGAGCAGCAAATATCTGGTCATATAAGTTCTCAGTTGTATTGACCACACAGTGAATAAAGACGGGGTGGATGTTATCTTCTAAAAAGAAACAATTATTCTCTTCACACTGCAATCAAGACAGACGAATGTGAGTCTGGGGTTCATGGCTACTAAATTTTATCATAACTGAAGCTGGAGATTCAAGACTTCCAGATACACTACTCAGACCCTTATGACTTTGGGTAAGCACTGGGGTCAGGGCATTGTATCCACATCTGCCTGAGGACACACTACTTCTCGTTTAGAGTCAGAGAGAAGGTAAGCCGGCAAACCAAAGATCCTTCCCAAACTCACTGGTTTTGTATTTCAGGCCATTCTTTTTGGAAAATGTGACTTTCAAAGTGTTTATTTCTTTAAAATCAGGGTTATTAAAGGAGACTCTGACATAAAACAGCTCCTTAGAGACATGTTGATGTTACAAGGATAAGTGGTTCCAAATAGAAGCATTTAGTTTCCCTCCAGAATATACAGTTTAAAAAACATTCACTTGAGCATTTATCAGAGTCTAAACGTTCATATCGCTCTAAGATGTTAGCATAAATTCCAGTTTGTTTTTCTCCCCATAAACTCACAATAATTGACTGCTTAACCCAAAACACCTGTGATGGGACTTGTGCACAAATTGTCTTTCCCTCATTTCAGAAAAGATTCTTGCAGTATCCTTTATGAATGATTTCATAGAAAACAAGTCAATGCATTGTTTCTCAGCCACATATCCTCCTGATCTTTGCTTATTTGCAATCTGTGATTAAATTTAATTCTGGGGCTCATAAATTATAGTTCCTATAATTATGCTTCTAAATTATACTGGAATTTAACCCCTCTAGAAGCAGTTGATTTAAAATGTGCAGAATTCCCTACCCAGCATACAGACCAAATCATTTTATATCATTTTAGATTTTAAGGAATGTGAAGAAGATACAATTTTGTTTACTTAAATTGCATATACACTTTAACTCAGTGTGACCTTAAAGTAAGCATGTTGCAGTCTAGCTCTCAATTTCAACTCTGTTATAATTTGATGAAAAATTTGCATAGCTTCTAGTGTTATAGCACAAGCATAGACGTATGGCCAGATACTAGCACATGGATTTGATATATCACAAGCAGAATTTTACATGTGGGCTGAGAACTTTCTTGTTTTTAAAATGTTTACACTGCCTTATAAACTCAAGCACCAAGAAAGGCTGGATATTAGGTAATCTCAGTGACACAGGAAAATTTTTAATTTATTGAGATAACAGAGTGGAAGGTAGTAAGGTTTTGAGTGATTCTTTATAGTAATTCTGGGGTGCTGACAAACCAGGCTCTTCATGCAGTGCCTTTGCTAGAACTTCCCACTCTCTTCTTTCTACTGCCATTTAAAAGAGTAAATTAAAAATAACCACTTAATTACATATTAAATATTATATGTTAAATATTACATATGTACAATTCTAGTATACTCAGTATTGAAAAGGTTCAGAAACCAAAAGAGGAACAAAGGGAATAATATAAGAATAAGAATAGGCTTGTGTGGCTGATATTAAAGAAGAAAGTACATATTGGAGGTATGCAGTCAAAGAGAGCAATTGGGAACGATATGATGGCACAGTGATATGAAGTGTGAGTTAAGAATTACCTAAAGATAAGAAATATGGCTATGCCCTTGCTGGTTTGGCTCGGTGGATAGAGTGTCGTCCTGAGGACTGAAGGGTCCCAGGTTCGATTCTGGTCACGGGCACATGCCCAAGTTGCAAGCTCAATCCCCAGTGGAGGGGGGGGGGTGTGCAGGAGGCAGCCAATCAAAGATTCTCTCTCATCGTTGATGTTTCTATCTCTCTCTCCCTTTCCCTTCCTCTCTGAAATCAATAAAAAATATACTTAAAAAAAGACAAAAAGACATGTGGTTATAATTCCTGGTAATATGACAGTAGAAGGAATCCATTTTCCTCTATGATTGGAGTGTGAGAAGGAGAGATAAGCTCAAAGGAGGAAGGTTTTTTTTTAAGTTGAAATTCTTTCTAGAACTTTTGCAGAAAGGACTGTAATGCCTCCCAGTTTGAAAGCATGGTGGGGATTAGAGAAGTGGATATTTGATCAGAAACATCAGGATGCTGACTAGAGGCGTGATGGGGGAAAATACAAACAGTTGAGGACTGACGATCATGGGACTCCGGGAGGGTGGACCTGAGAAAAGAAAGGCTGGTCATCAAGAAGCAAGGCGAGAGGTGTGTGTCCAGTTGTGGAAGCTGTCCAGACACTCCGATGTTTCATTGTACCGAGGGTGGGACTGAGATGACAGAAATGACCAGTCTCTTCCCATGGTTCATCAGTTTGAGATGAGGAAGTGTACTGTCTCAGGGATGACAAGCCCAATGAATGCTAACTTGGGCCCTATTTCGGGTAGTGGAATATGCATGTCAAACTAAGAATTCCAACTTACCTTCACACCGGCACTTTTCAATAGCTCTTCAACCATATACAAGGTGGGGCAAACGTAGGTTTACAGTTGTAAGTAGGCAAGACAGAATCTATTCTTCCATGATTATTTATTGTACTGTTTTCCATATGAACAACCTACTTTTGCCCATCCTGTATATAGTGCCTTTCCCCTGAGGCCCTATGAGTTTTATAGACATCATCTGTCACATGCCCCAAAAGACTGGTTAGGAGTTGCTCTCACAGCCCTCATTTATTTTAAGAAAACAGAAACATTCTTTTCACAAAACCATGGGAAAAGTGAATCATATTTTAGTCTTTTTTCCAGTTATTATGTGATTTTTTTAGAGAGTGTACACACACAGACATTTCTTTAAAATCATAAGAGATTTAAATAAAATTATAATGATGCATATTTTAGCAGGTATCAACCAATAGGGTCTTTAAAAACTATGTTTATGTCTTAATATATCAATGAAGAAAAGCTTTTCGACTTCAAACTCATTTTAGTTTGTTTCATAGCAGTGACATTAATTTCATACTCTGCATTTTATTGACAGTGGGGGAAGTGGTCCTCAAAATGAACTTACTGCAGTTGTTTGGGAAATTTATGAGTTTCTAAAGAAAACATTCTTTTATACTAGCTTAAATGATATATTATTCACAGTATTTTTTTTATCATACAGAAAAGCATGGTTCCCTAAATGTTTGACCTTCCCTTTCAATTTGATACATGAACCTGTAAAATGACCACAAGCTGCTTGTAGGATCCTTGCAATAGGCCAGTATACCAAAACGGAAGAGAAATACATTATTTTGACATCTAAGAGAAAGAGTGACAAGAGTAAAAGATGTTTTCCCAAATATGCAGTAAAGAGCTGATACTGCAATATTGAATGCATATGCCATGATAAGTGTCTACTCTGCCAAAAAAATGGAGTTTAGACATTTGTGACTTATTTCTTATACATATGAAGATTGGACCAAAAATATTCATCTGAGTAAAGAGAAGCGAACCTTTTCTTCAATTTCTCATGTCTTTGGCTGTGGCAAGAATGTAAATTGGCCTTCCCCACATAAGGACCATTCCAAAGGGGAGATCTCATGCCACATTGATTCCATGGTGGTCCCCAGAACAAAAGCATCCTTCTAAACTATAAGGATAGGAAATAATATGCAAAATAATAGTTGGATTTCCAGAGTGTTACACTGGGGTCATCAGCATCATCTGAGCTTATAGCATAACTAGAATTCTTATATATCTACTTGAGGTCTGATGCACGAAATTCATGCACGAGTAGGCCTTCCTTTCCCTGGTTCTGGTCTAATCAGCATATTACACTTTCATTATTATAGTCTAGAGGCTTGGTGTACAACATTCATGCTCTGGTGGTGGGGGGAGGAGTGGTCCTGCACCCGGGCCGCACCCTCTCGCAGCCCAGGACCCCTCGAGGGATGTCTGTGGGGACCAGGCTGAAGCCGGCAGGCAGACATCCCCTGTGGACTCCTTAGCACCCCCGCAGAGGCATAAGAGGCCCCCACCACTGCCACTGTGATAGCCAGCTGTGAGCCCAGCATCATAGCAACTGGTGATTCTGCCATTCAGTCAACTTGCATATTAGCGTTTTATTATATAGGATCAGTTGTACTCCTTCAAAGAGAAATGGTACAACTAGATGCACATGTAGATATAGCTGGTACTCAAGAGTAATAATGAGCATGCCTTTCAAAAGGATCAGAGAAACTGAGAATTGAGGAGGTTAGCTAATTTAATACTTCTCAAATTAAGAGAGGACCAGCAGCTGCCATTCACTGAAGCTAGGTATTTCCCCTTGATTTATATGCATGATCTTATTTACACCTCATAACAAAACAATGACATTTCAGAAATGAATAAAATGAGGCTTAAAAAGTGTCAGATGTTTGTTTAACTCCACCCTGTCAACCCTCAAGTAATGAGCAATTCCTTAAGTACACAATGTTCCCTTTGTCAGGGATTGTTTAGGGCTGATGCTTTCATCTTAGGTCTCTGCTTCTGACCTTGAGAAGACGGGAGGAAAGCCATCCATCTCATAGGTCCGTCAGTGACCCACAAACTGTCTGTTAAGAACAGTGATGGAGTTGCTTGTTTTGTTAAGTTCAAAATCCGATTTTCCTTAGGAAGTGGGGAGATAAGCACTGAACACTTCTTGCCAGCCATGAAAGGGCAGGTGGTCCCCCTGGTTTCTATTCCATTCCGACGGAAACTTGTCACACTGCAGAGAGATTGGTGTGCATTTTTAAGGACCTGGGACATATAATTTCCTTATCAAAATAATTTTCCTCTAATTCCAAATTTTGATCATCACTTGCACTCTATACTGTTGGTTTGTTTGTTCGATGCCTTTGTTTCTGTTTTGGTTTTCCTTCATCCTCTGTGAGCTTACTCCACATGTGCCAAAGTTTAACTCTCGGCAGCACAGAACTGCAGTGACTCCTCAAACCTTGCACTGACTAGAGGTTCTCTCTTGTAGCCACTGTGCTCCCTGCTCGTGATGCAAAACCAGCACTACTATTTTTGCAATATGTTTTTAACAACCATGTACCATCAAGAAGTTAAACTTATAGTGGAAAGAACAACAGGAAAGACAGAGTTGATGCTTGGGTATGACAAAAATAAGGAGACTTTCATATTCTTCATGGCATTAAATCAATATAACCATGAAAACGTTTACCCCTCAGATCATTACTGAAACGAGGGTTAGAGTCTAGAATAAGGAATATAGCAAACAACAAAACTGGACTTTGTTCCTTACATTGGCATTTGTTGGGCAAGGCTGGTGCTCTATGATTACTGTTCTGAATTAGAGAAAATCAAAAACAGAAATACAGATGGAGCCAAACACTTCCATATCCATTTTCATTAGGGAATGCTAAGTGATGGTAAAGTACATCGTTCACCAGATAATGAAGCAAGACTAACTCCTGTTTGTCTCTGCTTACTTTATAAATCATTGATTTCAAAACTCTCTTTTATGTATGTTTTTGAGTTTTTATGCTAAGATTTGGATAAGCAAATTATGTTTACCATGTGGATCTCATTCAAATATAAACATACTATAAGTTAAAACAAAGGAAATTGCCTTTAAAACCTAGTTCTGATATGACGTGTATAAAATGGACGTGGTAAAATAGCAAAGGCAAGTTTTACAGTTTATTACTGATTATATTCTATAGTCAACATCTGTTTATAAAGGAAAATTATTTTCTCACTACAAATTGTTACAGAAGACCAAACTAGGCTATCAGATGCCCATTCAGAGTTCTACCTGAAGAAAGATATAATATAGATATCAAAAACAGATATAGATATTCAAAAAGAAATCAGATTCATGGTTTTTCATTATCAACAGAACTAAACTATCTGTAAATTAGAAGATTCAAACCTTTTTGTTCAAAACATGAGGTTTTTAGAAAAGCTGTCTGATGTAGCTCTGCTTATATGGGTAAGAAGAAAAAAAAAGCCAGGTACACTGTCAATTTTAAAATGTGTTTCATTGCCAGAGATCTTCCTTTTTCCTTTTTTCTTTTCTTTTTTGGAAAAAGAAATTACCCCAATGTGTTACTCCCCCAAAACACAATACAGATAGTCCAAGCTCTTTTAATAGTTAGAACTATACCAATTCATCATCAGCTTTGATGTGGGGAGAAGGGATCATGTGATGAGAGAAAGGACTGATTTCAAACTGGCTTTTTGCAAAATAATAAACTAATAATTTTTTTTTTTGAAACTTGACCGGCATTCCTGACTAGCCTGAGGGTGAATTTGCTACACCCTGGTTTAAATTAGAAACTTGAGCACCAGTTCAGACTTGAAGAGAGTGGAGGGAGAGGTAGATAGGAGGGTTCCATGGTGGGGAGTATGGATTAAGGGACAGTAAAAAAGAGAATGCGAGAAAGCATGGGGAGGAGAATCTATCAAAATACGTTAGTGAGTGACACAGGGCACAAAAGAAGGGTGAATTTAGTTATCAAATTATAAATAAAGAAATTAAATTTGGCTAAATTTAATTACACATTGAAGTCAATTACTGGGAAAAGAAAAGTTACTTTTCTTCTTTTCATTTTATGAATTTATCAAATTAACTTTAATTGTGCAGGGGGCTAAAAGAACTATTGAAGAGAAACAAGATGGCGGCATAGGGTAGACACCGCATATGCAGCTGTGAACAACTATTTCAGAAAAACCACGAAAAGAACACACGGACACCACTTGCACCCGCAGGACGGCTGGCTGAGTGAAAATCCTACAACCAGAGAAGAGTCTGAGACTCAGAGCAGCAGCGGAAGCAAAGTACAGAGGTACGGAGGCGCGCGC